>VMDR010001558.1:0-121295 GCA_007922815.1 Macrotus californicus | reverse complement strand
CCCTCCCCTTAGTTTATGTCCATGGGTCATATATATAAGTTCTTTGGCTTCTACATTTCCTATACTATTCTTAACCTCCCCCTGTCTTTCTTCTACCTACCATTTATGCTTCTTATTCCCTGTACCTTTTTCCCCATTCTCCCTACTCCCTGTCCCCACTGATAACCCTCCATGTGATCTCCATTTCTGTGATTCTGTTCCTGTTCTAGTTGTTTGCCTAGTTTTTGTTTTTGTTTTAGGTTCAGTTGTTAATAACTGTGAGTTTGTTGTCATTTTACTGTTCATAGTTTTGGTCATCTTTTTCCTTAGGTAAGTCCCTGTAACATTTTTTTTTTAGCATTTATTTATTTATTTTTATTACTTTATTGTTAACATTTTATATAATAAGGGCTGGGTGATGATGAACTCCTTGAACTTGACCTTCTCTGGGAAGCACTTTATCTGCCCTTCTATTTTAAATGAAAGCTTTGCTGGATAGAGTAATTTTGGATGTAGGTCCTTGCCTTTCATGACTTGGAATATTTCTTTCCAGCCCCTTCTTGCCTGTAAGGTTTCTTTTGAGAAATCAGCTGACAGTCTTATGGGCATTCCTTTGTAGGTTACTGTCTCCTTTTCTCTTGCTGCTTTTAAAATTCCTTGTCTTTCATCTTGGCTAATGTAATTATCATGTGCCTTGGTGTGTTCCTCCTTGGGTCCACCTTCTTTGGGACTCTCTGAGCTTCCTGGACTCCCTGGAAGTCTATTTCCTTTGCCAGATTGGGGAAGTTCTCCTTCATTATTTGTTCAAATAAGTTTTCAATTTCTTTCTCTTCCTCTTCTCCTTCTGGTACCCCTATGATTTGGATGTTGGAACGTTTCAAGATGTCCTGGAGGTTACTAAGCCTCTCTTCATTTTTTTGAATTTTTGTTTCTTCATTCTGTTCTGGTTGAATGTTTCTTTCTTCCTTCTGATCCACACAGTTGATTTGAGTCCCAGTTTCCTTCCCATCACTTTTGGTTCCCTGTACATTTTCCTTTATTTCACTTAGTATAGCCTTCATTTGTTCATCTAGTTTGTGACCAAATTCAACCAATTCTGTGAGCATCCTGATTACCAGTGTTTTGAACTGTGCATCTGATAGGTGGGCTATCCGTGGCTTAGTTGTATTTTTTCTGGAGCTTTGATCTGTTCTTTCATTTGGGCCTTTTTTTTTTTTGGTCTCAGTGCACCTGTTACGTAGTAAGGTAATAAGGGGTGGAGCCTTAGGCGTTCACCAGGGTGGGGCAACCATGTCACTATGTTGTGACGCTGTATGTGGGGGAGGGTCCCGAGAGGGAACAATGCCCCTTGCTCTGCTCTCTGCCAGTTTTCAGTCACTTTCCCCACTACCCACAATCAAATTGGGCCCCTCTGGTGCTGATTCCCGGGTGGGTGGGGTTGTGAACATTCTAGAACCCTGTGGGTCTCTCCAACAAGCTCTCCTGTGAGGCTGGGAGTTTCTCCCCCTGCCGCCTCAACCCCCACAGGTGTTTTCAATCAGAGGCTTTGAGGCTTTATTTCCCCACTGGAACCCTGGGTGTGAGATCTCTCTCGCTCCCTGGTTGTTCCTCGCGGTTTATCTGAACGTGGGTGTGGGACTGCCTGGTCTGCTAGCCGCCACCTTGCTATGAGTTCTCTCCTCCTGGGTGCCTGTCTCCGCCCCTCCTACCTGTTTGGGTGAGTGTTTCTTCTTTAACTCCTTGGTTGTCAGACTTCCATACTGTTCAATTTTTTGTCATTTCCAGTTGTTTTTTGTTTTTAAATTGGTTGTCCTTCTTTTGGTTGTGCGAGGAGGCACAGTGTGCCTCCATCTTGGCCGGAAGTCTGCTGTGAAATTTTTATCTCCTCCTATCGCATGGTCGACAAGTGCTGAAACTGCGGGAGAGCCATGTGTCACTCGTGCTCAGAACCCTCTGATGCACCCTGAAACGAGCTGGACGAGGCGCTGTGTGCTCTGGTCCCGGGACGGCCAGATGGGGCGCTCACGCCTTGGGGGCCCAGAAGGCGATGCGTCGCGGCAGAGCAGGGCAGTTTTCATGCAAGCAGAAACGAAATTGTATCAGTGTGTGATAGATTGGTCCTGGCACTCAGGCCGTGGCTGCATCGGGTGATCTTAAGTCACGTGCATGTTTGAGGTGTCCCTGGGGAGCGGAGAAGGAAATGGCAGGGGTGTTCTCATGGGGGGCGCTCATAGGTATGGCTCCTACTTAGTTAAAACTGTCAGCCCTGACTTTGCTCCCCTAACAAAGATTTAAAAAGAGCCCTTCAAAGAGACTGAGCCTGAGGCTAACAGTTCTCCTAACGCAGGCCTGGTGAGGCTGCTTCTCTCTCTGTGCCCGCTGTCTGCCCTGGGCCTCCTCGAGCCCACCTGCAGTTTGTAGAGCTCAGGACGACTTCTCCTCCTCTTTCTGACCTGAGGGCACTTTTTCATTGCTTTTAGACAGAGTGAAAGGGAGAGAGAAACATGGATCAAACCTGCATCCTGGCTATGTGTCCCTACCAGGGATCAAACCCTTTCAGTTACAGGACAACATGCCGACCAGTTGAGCCCACTGGCCAGGCAGGACCTGAGGGCTTCTGCAGATGGCTTTTGGATGCCAGAGCCTGCTGAGCTGCAGGTGGACCGGGCCGGGCAATGCTTAACCAGTGAGGCTCAGGATATGGTCTATAAATGCGTGCCCCTCAGGGAGAGGGCACTGTGCTCTTTCCCCAAGCAGCGCCAGTGGGACTGATGCCTGGCTGCTTGAAGCAGTAACCCGTTCCTTAACACTGTTCATTGCCTTCCCTCTCACCTCCCCACTCATCATGGGGCCTCCTGAGATTGGCTCCCTAATGAGCGACAGTCCCTGTCGAGGAACTGTGTCTGTGGCAGGGTGAGGGGGAACCAAACAGTTGGCACGTGATGAAAGGCGTCAGCTTCGCGGCCCTTCCAGGATCCATTCTGCAGCCACACTGTGGCGGCACTTTCATGGGTAATCGGTGCCATTGCGTCGGGTCACAGCACTGTCACTCACCTCCACACCCCTGTCTGCCCTCAATAAATGTTATTTTGCCATTCATAGAATTTCAAGTATTTTAAAATGTTACATATTTTATCTGCAGTTCACGCTTTTTCAAGTCATTTTTGTGTATTTTGTTACATGCACTATGTGTCACACAGAAGTGACTTGTAAATCTTTGTATTTCAGGAGGAATCTACGTATTTTTCCAAATCGAGATAAGAGATGTGTGATCATTAACATTGAGAATCTGTTGCTCTATTCTAGATGCTCTATTCTAGACTTCTTAAGATTTATTTATTTTTAGACAGAGGGGAAGGAAGGGAGAAAGAGAGGGAGAGAAACATTAATGTGTGGTTGCCTCTTATGTGCTCTGTCACTGGGGACCTGGCCCACAACCCAGGCATGTGCCTCAACTGGGAATTGAACCACTGACTGACCCTTTGGTTCGAAGGCCGGGGCTCAATCCACTGAGCCACACCCGCCAGGGCATAGACTACTTCTTTCATTTGTTAAGAGAAGAGGTGACGATTCCATTACCTTCCTTATCACGCTGTGCACTGTGTCCACACATGTGCTTTCCACACGTCTGTGAAAACTTAGCAACTCCTGGCAGAATTGTAGCCTTGACTATGACAGGATTTTCACTCCTCTGCATAAATGAAGTGTTACTTTAATGAACTGTTTCACAGATTTATAACTTACTCTTTGGGAACATGATTAAAAAATAATGAACTTTGATATTAACTTAAATTATCAATTATATATGAATGTGTCAGACCAAAGGCTTCGTTATCTTTAAAAGATTTGTTATCTAACATGCTGGAAGGAATTAAGAATCCTGGTTAACAAAAAATTCTTTTAAGCTAAAAGTTATACCAATGGGATTTCTTGAACAGTATAGAAGTTTTAATAACTGTAAAAAGAGTCATACTTAACAAGAAAGGGATTGAAGTCACACATCCTAGGTCATGTCGGGAGTAGATACAGGCATGCTGGGTAGAGTCATAGGAATACTGAGAGTGAGTGGTGACAAATCTTAGAAAATTTAACCCATCTGCATATAAAAGAAAAAATGGGTATCATAAAATACTTTTCTTACAGGTGAACTCAGGATCATTTTGAGAGTCTAGTAAAAACAAATGCATACAAAGGATATTTCAGACATTCATGTGGGAAGTGGGATACAAAATTAAGATAGTACTTATCTTGTCCCTCCCTTTGCATGTATAAATTTTCAGGTTTCAACCATCAAATGCTGTATTAGTAATATCATTCAAAAAAAGTGTATTCAGACCATTGTGCTACATGGATTATCCAAGAATAAGGGTGAAAGAAAGACATTTTCAGATGGAAAAAAATGGGGAATTTATCACCAAAGTTGCCTCATTTAAAGGAGCTTCTAAAAGATATAGTTCAAAGAGGACAGTTATCCCAGAAAGTCTGAGATGTAAGAAGCAATCGTGAGTAAAGAAAATAGAAAGCACTGGAGTAAATCTGAAGAAATATTGGTAATATAAAACAATAGTGTCTAATATGCTGGAGGAAAAGACAACATAAAGTAAAAATTCTAGGAACCTATTGCCTGTGTGCCTAGTGCATATATAAGTCTGTCCAGGAAAAGTCCAGCTCTTGTTAACATAACGAGAACGGTTTGCGCGACATCGATGTGACCTGGCAGCCAAGGAGAGTGGACAATGATGACTTCACTGTATTAGTCAGTGGGGGCAGCAGATGCCGTTGAGTGAGCATGTGCACTGTGTGGCTGTCACATTCAAAATGACTGAGAGAGCAAGGCAATGAATCTGTATCAGATCTTGCATTAAGCTTGAACATTCCTCCGCAGAAACTATTCAGATGATTCAGAAGAGTTTCAGGGATAATGCAATGGGTGCAGCACAGATAAAAGTGTGGCACAAACGCTTCAAGGGTGGTCAAGAATCTGTTGAAAGTGATCCACGTTCTGGAAGGTGTGTGACAAGCAGAACACCTGAGATTGTCAAACGTGTGTGGGCTGCAAACAACAAAGATCAGTGACCCAGGTGACTCAGCCCCCCTACAGCCTAGATTTGGCACCCCACGACTTCTGGCTTTTCCCAAAACTAAAATCACCTTTGAAAGGAAAGAGATTTCAGACCATCGATGAAATTCAGGAAAATACAATGGGGCAGCTGATGGCGACTGGGAGAACTGTGCGAGGTCCCAAGGTGCCCACTTTGAAGGGGACTGAGGTATCATTGTCCTATGTACAGTGTTCTTTGTATCTTCTTCAATAAATGTCTTTTTTTCATATTACATGTCTGGATACTTTCTAGAAAGACCTCATAAGGTTGGTAATTAACATGATAATTAGTCTTGAGGTCTTGTTTTATTCTGAAGGAGAGTGAAGACATGGAATAACTTTAGGCATAATTAAGTATGAACTTAATTTGAAGAGCTGCCTCTAAAAGAAGCAAAATTAATACACGTTTTAGCAGTATATGTTGAGTTGGCAAAAGGGAAAAAAATGTAAAACCCAAAGACATAGGAGAGAAAGTTGATTGGATATTTAAGCAGTCAGTAATATGGCGGTGATAATTCCAGCTGTAAATGGATGGAACTCTTATGGAAACCTTGGGTCATCAGACTAGATTTTTGACCACACACTATATGCTTCCTAAAGAAACGCAGCCAAAACAAGGGCACAGGAGTTTTGAGAGCCAGGGGATACTGGAGAAATGCCAAAAGGAAGCCCCTGTAGCTGTTCTTGTGTTCTAGTAGCACTTTCCATTTGAACAAAGGTCACCACACAGTGACACACGGTTAGATTCGTTGAGTTTGGGGACATGATCTATGTCCCCAGTAAGATAACTTCAAAGAGTCTGAGGCAAAAATTGAGAGAACTGCACGGAAAAATCGGTATCACCGTCATGGAAGGCATTGTAATGTATACATAAAGCAGTTTAAAAAATCCATTAAAGACCTAGAGTCTCAATACAAAATCAGACTTGATCTGATGAACAAAATAAGAATGTATATTCTTTTTTAAAAAGATTTTATTTATTATTTTTAGAGAGGGAGAGGGAGGAAGAAAAAGAGGGAGAGAAACATGAATCTGTTGGTTGCCTCTTGCGCCCCCTACTGGGGACCTGGCCCACAACCCAGGCCTGTGCTCTGACTGGGAATCCAACCAGCGACCCTTTGGTTCACAGGCCGGGGCTCAATCCACTGAGCCACACCAGCCAGAGCGAGAAGATGGTCTTTTAACAAAACATTTAGACAAGAATACAGGACACTTGATAATTAACGAAATGAAAAAGTCATTAAACACAAATCAAGAGAAGGCTAGTATATGTATGGTAATATCAGACAAATGATATGCAGAAGCTAGAAGGTACGTTTACTAAAAGGAAAGATAAAGAACAGAATTAGTAAAACTTATTGCACCAGAATGATATAATATTTACAGGAGTGTAAGGAGAAGAGGCAAATGGAGAATCATGGTTGAAGATGTAGCACCTGACAGAACTGGTAGAAGAAAAAATTAGTAGGGATACTGAAGATAGAACCATATGATTGACACACACCACATGTCCCTTCCAGGGCAGAACACATGATTTTCGGGCATACTTACAGCATTTTTCAGTGACTGCTGGGCCATGAAGCTGAGCCAGTGAAATTCAAAGAAAATCAGAGTAGGTTCTTCAGTGACTATATTAAACCAGAAATCAGTAACAAAACAATAAAAAACCTGCATATATTTCAAAAAATGAGGAATAAATTTCAATATAAAACTGATTAAAGATATAATGGAAAACACAAAATATTTTGAGCTCACTAATGAAATTCATATCAAATTTGAAAAGTATGGTTAAAACAACAGTGAGGGAAATTTATATATCCTTAAACCCTTACATTGTTAGATAAGGAAGGCTAAAAAATACAAAGTGAGTAAGCATTTGCTTACAGAAGAAAGTGAAGAGCACATTAAACCCCCTTAAGTAAAAAATTTAATAATCAAAGCAGAAATTAATAAAATAGGAAGCATGTAAAAGAGTTCAACAAAGCCATCTGTTGAACTGGCTAACAAAATTGATAACCCTTTGGCTTGGTCAATGAAGATGGCAGAGAAACAAGGTACAAACAACCACATCAGAAATGGAAAAGGGGGCACCGCTACACATTCTACTGACCTTCAAAAGATAAGTTATTAGGAATGACTTTATGCCCAAAGGTTTTGAAAAATGGGCAAAGTAATAGAAAAATATAGCTTATTAAAACCAGCACAAGAAGACATTTAGCCCTGGCTGTTGTGGCTCAGTGGATTGAGTGCCAGCCTGTGAACCCAAGGGTCACCAGTTGGATTCTTTGTCTAGGGCACAGGCCTGGGTTGCAGGCCAGATCTCCAGTGGGGGGCGTGTGAGAGGCAACCACACATTGGTGTTTCTCTCCCTCTCTTCCTCTATCACTTCCTCTCTCTCTAAAAATAAAAATATATAAAATATTTTTTTTAAATACCAATGAGCAATCCACAAAATATGACTAGGATGCCACATCATGGCCAAGTTGGAATTATCCCACCAACACAGGGTTGGTGTACATTAGAAAATCAGTCAGTGTCATTTGCCACATAAACCAGGTGAAAGGGGGAAAAGTCAAGGTCGTATCAATGAAGAAAAAGTTAAAAATCCCCCCAAAAGTGTTTTTGTTTTCCATCGCACTGGGACCTGACACTGATGCGCCAGTTCAGTGGAGCGAGTACCGGGACTCGCACAGCCCTTTGTCTCCGTCTAGATCTCCCAGAAGGCAGCTGTGGACACGTGGGCAGAAGTGTGAGAGGGGAGGAGGGGGCAGGGTTGGCAGGGAGAGCCTCCTCCTGACGCCGGCCTGACACCTGCGTGCCAGGCGGGAAGAAGGATCCGCGCGAAGACCTTGAGACTGGCGGTGCAGCCATGAGAAACCTTGGCCTGATCAGCGGCGAGCTCCAGGGCAAAGACTGGGTGGTGGTTCCCAGCGTGGGCAGAAGGGGCCAGGCCTAGCATCCCTGCCTGGCTTGGGCGCTCCTGCAGAAGGTGAACGGAAACGGGGCTGTCAGCTGACTGCTTGCACCGCACCATGGCAGGCTTGCTCGCAAAGGGCGGTCTGCGCAGGGCACCTTCGGCGGCGCCGTGATCTCAAGGAAGACCCAGGCAGGGAGCGGGAAGGTGCGTAGCGACAGTGATTACTGTCGTGCGTGTGGGTACAGGGTTAAACGGAGCCGAATGTAGAGCTCCAGAACAAAGCACACCTGCATGCAACTTAACATATGTTAGAAGTGGCACATCACTGTGGGAAGGATGCACTAGTCAGATTACTGCCACAGGGATGGAGGACCATACACACACACATATATATTTAAAGAAACCCATTCCGTTGGTTAAAGACACACATTTAAAGCAAAACATTGAAGACTACACAAGACTATATGTGAGAATATAATTTTGGTTTTGGGGTAGGGAAGTACTTAAAACAAAAAATAATCATGATGGGAAAAACATAAATTTGACTGCTGTAAAGCTTTTGAGTTTTTATTCATCAAAAGATAATGTAAACAAAGTGAAGAGATAGGTTACAAAGTGAAAGTACACGGGCAGTTCATGTGAACAGATGTTTGATATCCAAAACAAGCTATATACTTACATTATGCTGTGTACATTTATGTGTGTGTATACACTCTTATGTTGTACACACAAACCAGTAGGAGGAATGAATGGGCAGAAAAACGGGCAGCATATTCGGAGACCTTCCACAGAAGCAATGGAAGTGGTCAGAAAGCATGTGTGGGATGCCCCATCCCTTGGAGCTCTCCCGGCCCCCGAGGATGAGATTGAGTCATCCCGGACACAATCTGTTATTCTGGCGGGAAAGAGGGTGGAGATTCCCACTAGTGGAGAATGCCCCGAGCCCTTCTCCAAAGTGGCTTTTATTGGGATCGGTATTAGGGGGCGGGGGATACAGTATGCATACAAAGCTCATCAAACAATGTCTAAAGGCATTAGACAATAGACATTAGAAAATTGTATCAATGAAGTTACCAGAAACAGATATTATCTATAGATAACAATTGAGGAAACAAAGAGATCTGCCTCAGGTCAGGGTCTGTTAGATATGCTGGCGCCAGAGGGTTGTGAAGGCGTGGTTCATGAGATTAGGAGTGTGCTCCCTGATGCTCTGACCTTAAACATCTGGTTTCTGTCAGCAGGGCTGTGCAAAGCAGGGCAGGCCTCAAGGGGCACAGTGCATTCTTCAGGCCTGATCTCCCTCGGGAACCCTCGGTGCTAGTGTCGGGTCACGCTTGCCTCCAGCATTCCCGGTGTTCAGGTTGAGACTTCCAGGCCTCTTTCAAGGCCTTGCTCTTGCGGGGCTGCAGTCTCCTACACCACACAGAGCGTCCCCGACAAGCACGAAAGGAGGTCCCTCCCACTGTAATTGGAAACACAAATGAGGACCCGTCAGGGCACACACCTGGGCTGTGGGTTTGACCCCTGGTCAAGGTGCCTACGGGAGGCAACTGAGATCCATGTTTCTCTCTCACATGGATATTTCTCTCTCCTTTTCTCTAAAAGCAAGAAAAAAAGTAGGTATACCAACCTACTGCCCTGCCGTTACTATTTGGAACGTATCATTCTAGATGATTGTGTTTGAGACGGTGTTTTGCCTTTTCCTGTGTTTTGTTTTCCCTCTTACTGTACACCCTGTTTGACACTTGCTTCGTTCCTTGACAATGTGCTGTGGCCACCCTTCCACATCAGTACACACTGAGGTCGTCACTTGCAAAGCTCTGTATACACTGTAGTTGGCTTAAACCGCCCCTACTGGACATGTAGACAGTGTTTTTTTCCAACTTCTGATACGGATAGCTTTGTACTAGTCCAACGTGTTCCTTTGGACGGATGAGAAGGTACTGCTTTGTTGAAGGGTGGCCACTGTCCTGAGCTCTGGTCCGTGACTCTGCTGCCGGGAAGCAGCAGAGACAGAGGTACAAGCAGGGCTCGGCCAGCCGACCATCCCCCACCGCCCCACAGACCTCAGTCCCGCCCCCCCCAACCGTTAACTTGTGTGAATAATGAATTTATATTCGGCAAAATGTGTAATCTGTCCTTTCAGACTCTTGCGAAACCAGAGGCACTTGACCATACCTGCATTTGTTTGTCAGTAACAGAAAGCTCAGATTTCACCTGTCTTGGGAACTGCATAATGGTGTGTGACTCATGAGAATGCTAACAAATCATTCAAAATGTAGGAAGTTTGCGTGTGTTTTCTGTAGGTATGTCTAAATTAAGAATATGGGTTAATATTAGAGTATTCTTAGTCTGATGTATTATGTTCTATTGCAGCTGAACTCTTGAATTGACATGAATTAACCTATACATCTTTAAATATTTGCAAAATTACATTTTGCAGGAGCCCATAATAAATGACCATATTACAATTCAGAAGCTGAAAAGTGTAGTGAGGGTTGCCATAGGAACCTTAATGTGATATTCCCTTGCTTTCATTTAAATTTCATTTTTAATATTACATTAACATTTTTGCATTTAATGGATAGATATTTGAATTAAAATTGAAGTACTCTCTCTAACATAAATAAAATATAAGAAATGAAAATGTGATTTTTCTTCCAATGAACAAATGAACATATAATCCAAGATCTTGCAGAAATAACAGCACTTGAGATTTAAATTATTAGATTCCATTAATTTATTTTGAAGTTTCTTAGAGGATCTCTTTCAAAAGATTAGGAAATATTTATTGGTAGTCACATAATTCATGTCTTTACATTTCAAATATGGTTCAGAATTTCCTGAAGGCTGTTGGGGAGCAATTTCCTTCCTTGTGCCTGGGTTTATTCTCCCGTAGTTTTCTGAGACAGGACCTGAGTCCCACCCCCGTAGGTTTATGTCGGTGTACTGATCACTTCTGGGGAGATGCACTCTGTCTTACTTAGGACAAAATATTATACTGACTGTGTAACCAAACACAGTCCATCTATTAAGTCCACTGTAGAAGAATAGAGGGCATTTTTTATTATTAAAGACCCTGGACCATACAGTGATATTTACACAGAAGGTTATATGTGAATGGTGTGTTGAAAATTGAAAAGTATAAAATTTACGGACAACAGAATCTGTAGTTGGAAGGAGCTGTTAGTGGTCAGAAGCTGTGGATTATTTCCGAAGCAGGTGGCCGCATGCAGCTAGGTCTGTGACTGTGCAAATCATTTACTCGCTTGTGTGCAAATAAGGACTGAATTAGGGTCACCGGGCTTCTTTTCTACTAACACACTCCCAAAGCGAAATTTGGAAAATTATGCATCACCTTCCGTCTTCTTGAATGAACATTCACAATTTTAATTCATAGGTTTAGGTGTTGGTAAAAGGTTTGATTTCCAACGTTAACATTTTTAGAAAGAACATTTATTAAACATATCCCACGAAACCTACATAATCATAGCAATCTGATACCTACCACCCATTGTTTTTAAAAGCCGAAGCAAAGCTCGCTTTCATTCTCCGTGGCTCCCTTCATGGGGAAAGTAGACAGCCAGTATTAGGCGGGTGCCTAGGCCTGGAGGCGTGGGGGGGTTGCTGAGTGGGGACGAGTCTCAGTTTTGCAGGAGGAAGTCTGTGTGTTGCTTGTACAACACTGTGAATGTGCTAAACACTCCTGAGTGCGCGCTGGAAAATGGCGAAGGTGGTCAATTTCCTGCTATGTGTGTGTATTCAACACCATTTTTAAATTAAAAATAGATTTTAAAAGTAAAGCTTGCATCTAATAGTCAGAGCTTTTACATTATTATTAGTTGCATGAATCTGTATTTCCATTTCCTTCCCCTACAGAACTTTAATCTAATTAATATACATTTTTTTTCTTTTTTTAAACCTTTTTTGGTATTTCCGCCCAGTTCATCTGATATGCTTTTTGTATTTGAAAGTTCTTTACTGACTTTGTTGGCTGATCACGTGTCTGCAACAAAAATATTGCATGAAAATTTAAATGCGCAGCTCTTTTCTCCTGTGGCCTCAAGGCCCTTAAGAAATTGCATAGTTATTCTAGTTTGTAGCGGAACACAACCGGTCAGAACCTAAGTATTTCACAGGCTGGCAAGTGATGGGGGCCGCGCAGTAAGGTCTGCTGGAAGTGCACTGCTTACTGAGGTCTGGAAGCCAAGTGTGAACAGAGTGAGTGCACAGTAGGAGTGAGTAAATGATTGGCAACATCCGGAAGGAGACTTGCCCCGGTTTACAAGGAAGGACGGACGGTCAAATCCAACGATCTGAAGGTTAGCGAAACTGCTACAGTCACATAGAGCATTAGCTCAGCTTGAACGTGTCTTTCTCTTCTCTCCTTTGAGGTGGAAGAGACCACCCGCCAGGAGTGAACATGGGGAGTTTCATGCCTCATCCGTGGAGCTGGGCACAATACACAGCCGAGAGCGGTGACGTGGCCGTGCTGGGTAAGTGTTTTCTCGTTATCAAGAACTCGGAAAACGCGGAAAAGCATGGACTTTTTAACAGATCGTCATTCCCCAAAAGGATACTTACAGATCTTGAATCTTTTCGTTAGCGGTGGGCAGGTGGGTAGGTGGACGGACAGGGCCGTGGATGAGGTGGCTTCTCCTTGCCGCCTTGTGGTCCGGGCGAGGTGAGCCTGCGCTGCCTCCGTGTTGTGCACCCATGCCTCTCTCCCCACACGGCGCGTTCTTCAGATGTCAGAGCGTTGAAAGAAGTGTGTTTCCTCCACGGAGAGAGTCTGTGACACATCGCACCCTTATGGACTAACGGGGGGGAGGGTGGAACGTGACACCCTGCCCTGGGTTTGTGTTCTCCGACTGGAGGAGCCCTCGCAGACACCAGTCTTTTAAATAGATCCTCAGCCCCTGCCCCCACCTCGCCTAGTGTGTTTGCGGTGGCGGGGCGGGTCCCCAAAGACGCGCGGTCTGGGAGCACCGAGCCTGCGCGGGTGGGCGTGGCCGGGATCTAGGGGCCGGGATGCGCGTGGTTTTGAGAGTCGTCTGCGCCCTGGAGCTGCTTCCCTTGCTATTTTTATCTCAATTTTCACTTGTCTTTGCTTCCACAAGAGTGTAACACGTATTTTTATACATACGGAGTCATTCTGAGAAACAGACTTTATGGCGCCTCTTCATTTACTCGCCGCCAGTCCTTGCGAGACCTTTCCAGTGAAATGAACTCGAGTCCCGCCGGGCCGCGCTCAGATGTCCCGTTCTACAGGAGGGGCGCTCCCACGCGCCCTGGCTCAGGTCGGGCGCGCTCGTCCCTGCTGCATGTTCCCACGTGTGCGCTCTGCTGCCCTCGGACTTCCTGTCCTGATGTGTGTGCGCAGGTATCACCCTCCCTCGTTGCGGTGGAAGCTTTGGAAGGCGGGAAGAAGGCCTCATCCCTGTCGGTGCAGCTAGGGGCCAAACGAGGTGATGCGACCCTGGGCCTCTCACTGCCAGGGGTTGCGTGGGTTTGTTAGCGCTTCGTGTGACAGTGCTTTCAGGCTCGAACGTATTTTCGTAGACTTTTTTTTTTTTGAGTTATATGGTTATTGAGCAGAGTCTGTCGAAAACAGTTTCGGATTTGTTATGTGACCGTAGTGACAGGACTTGGCTGTAAGGCACGGAGGCCTTCCGAGCTTCACAGCGCGTGCGCTGCAGGGCCCGGCGCCGAGGGGCTACTTCCGGCTCGCAGGCATCCCTCCGCCGCCCGGGGGGCCCGATGCTGCTCCGCAGCTCTAGACGAGCAGGAGCGTCCGGCGGAAACGGAAGTCGGACTGAAGCGCCCTGAACGCCTGTCTGGTTGGTTCTCGGCCGGGCACTCCCCCGTGCTCATCACCTTCCATTGGGGCACTCCCGGGGCCCTCCCTCTCTGAGTCTTGTCCTTCCACACACCCAGCAGTCTTTCCTCCAGCGGCAGGGCGAGTGCGCGCGCCGACAGGTCTCTTACACCGCACACAGTGCCACCTGCACTGCGGAGGTCCTCAGGCCGTCCTGGTGTGATGTCGGGCCTTTGCCATCGCCTTTAGGGCCTCTTCTGAGTGCCGGAAAAAATTATGCAGCACCTGAAAGAGGCCCGAGATTACTGGGTGTTCTCCCAGCGCACCGCCTGGCTCGCACCTGTGGCTGGCTGCCTGTTGATGTGGTTATTTGACATCTCAGTAGGAGCAGAGGTTAATTCTTAGGTTCTTGCTGCGCAGTGAGAGACACACACAATTTCTGTTTAGTGGGCAAGATAAGCCCGGAGGTTGTGGTTTGCGGCCCTGTGGGGCGCTAACTAGTTTTGTACCTAACCTAGTGATCTTATCCTGTCAGTCCTTTATTAAGTCGTTATAAATACCTAGCTCTTCAAATTCTCATTTCCAGCCAGTCTTTTGCCATTTTCCTCCGTAAGTGAGGGGTTGAATAAAATCCGAGCACATATTCATTTGATATTTGTGTAAGGTCACGTTTTTAACCTTTTGAAAATGATTTTTCTCATAGTGTTAGACACCCCTTATTTTTACTTGAGCCTTCAAGTAGTAGGTTAGGTCGGTGGGTAAACAGCTTCTACTCGCACTGACAAAAAGATGCCAGATCGTTCCGTGGTTACTCCGTCTGCCAACACAATTTATCAGGTGCCGAGTGTGAGGAGCCGGGCCCTGGGGACACAGGGGGCACACTGGGCAGGGGATGTTTCGGCCTGGTTTCATGGCGTTATTTTCAGCCGGAACCCTGCGCGGCCAAAGCAGGGGGGAAACGATCCCGAGGACAAACATGCACAGCCAACGCAGCACCTGAGCATTTTGTCTGATCAGTGCAGGGCTTCTGCAGCGTCACCTGAGTTACCGTCCAGCCACGGTGTTTCCTCCCCTGGGCGGCAAAGCCCTGGCATGACTAACACGAGTGGACCTCACAATCCCATCTCTGATAGGAAGGAATCCCCCAAAAATGTTCCTTGTGGGAAAGGCACCCTGAGAACTGCGGCGAAGGGGGAGCATTTAATTCAAGACAGCTGCTGATTCCATCGCGCTGTTAACTTACACTGAGCCCTCACGCCCAGCTCAGCCCTGCGTGCCCCGCGGAGCTCGTGCCCCGGCCCGGAGCCAACCCTCCCCTCCGTTCGGGCCTCTGGTTTGAGGTGCACACCCGCCCCTGACTGCGGCTTTCCCGTGCGTCTCATACCCTGTGCTTTTCATCGTTCTCACTGCTGGTCGTAGAGGAGCCGCTCAGTCATCAAAAGCAGTTGGTTGGCTTACGGAACAGCGGAGGCGTGCTCCCGGCCAACACAGGCAGAGCAGCGCTATCCGCTGACTTAAGAAGGCGGTCGAACTCCCTGGCAGCGGCACAGTCTCATCTTGAAGTGCCGAGTGCCGCCTTCTCTGAGCAGCGCCGGGTAGTCCGCACCCATCACCGTCTTCCTACCGCAGCGGGTGCCGACAGTCGGCGTTGTGCTGGTGCAGCAGAGAGCTCCTGAAATGAGTCTTGCAGCTTCAGTATATCCTTTAAATTTGATTCACTAGTGATGTGCCCAGGGAAGGAACAGACCTCACTGCGCACAACGGCGTGCACCTTACGTTTGGTTGAACGTGTAGCACTATGAAAGCCACACGCCCATTCCTCACGGCCGCTCTCGAGGGGGTCTGCAGTGGTCTCGTGCTTGACAGCATTAGAGTCGGGCCTGGCAAGGTGGCATTGGGCTTCTGTTAGCTGAGGTCGTCTAGCATGGACTGAGAGATCAGCCTTGCTGACAGGGCAGGTCCCTTCCAAACCTTAAAATCCAGTCTGCCCTGGGCAGAACATGAGATTTAAGAATAGAGTTTAATCCATTCAGATAGTTTCTGGAGTGGCGGTGTCGGGAGCTTTGCGGACCCTGTCCTCAGTGAAAGCACTATAACTGGTAAAAATTATTTTTAAAGAAGCAACCAGTTAATGTGCGGAAATGGGTTAAGGGCATACAGCAAACGGAGAAACATCGATTCAAGAAAATCTGCTAAATATCTGCCAGAACAGGGAGAGTCTATGGCCCCTGAGGCAAGACCGTCTTCCTTCCCTGCCTCCTGGCCCAGCTCCATGTGACGCAGCCCCTCCCGGGCCCATCCAGACGAGAGCACGGGGGTCTTTCCCCTGCTCCCAGTTGTGGGCTGCAGTAGCTTCCTGGGAAGGACAAGCCACAGCGTTTCTCATTCTCGCCCAGATGTATGTTGGAGAAGCTTGATTCCTGGTAAAAACAAAAAACAAAACAAAACACAACAAACAGCTGAGAGGCCTGTAACCAGCACCGCCTCATAGGGAGGGAGCTCTACCCTCCTCCCCACAACAGGCCTCACCCCCGCTCGTTTGTAACATGGAGCACCTATGCCAGGAAAGGAAGGCCTAGGAAGCAGAGGCTGGGTGCTGCCCCCGACCAGCACCCTACTTAGCGGTGCCACGCCCAGAGCAGCGGGAACTGCCACCATGAGAAATTTCCAGAGTGGTGTGTCAGCCTACGGACCTCACACCCTTTGGGGACTTTTGTAAGAGTTTATTTGAGCCAAACAGATAATGTCGCCAGGAAGCACAGTCTCAGACTCTCCGGAATATGACAGTTTTGGAGTTTTCTTTGGTATATCTGGAACTGAGAAGACTGCCAAGGAAGTTTCTGTGGAGGTGGGAAGAAGCCAGGTGCAGGGCAGTTAAGATCTTCATGCTCCCATGAGGCTCTGCCTGTGAGGGGTCTGGAGGAGAGGGTCACTCCGGCATTTCAGAGGTGTTCTAACCTGGGTGCACAAGAGCAAGGGACAGGGCTGGCTCAAAAGTCTTTCACTGAGGAAGTGCTGGGCCTGGGGTATTACTGCCCACTGTGACCTTCCTGCCCGGTGAGGCGTGCACGATCAGGTCACCAGTCGAGGTGACTTTTTATTAGATTTAGTACAGAGCCCTTTCTCCTTCACAGGTGGTACCGAGGCGAGCTATAGGATAGAGAGCTCAAAGGGACCTGACTGTATTTGGAACCGAATGTGAGGACATTCAGGCCTAAGGGTGTTCCCACAAATAATGGACATTTGGGTGGTGAGCAGTTAGGAAGCGGGTAGATTCAGCAGAGCAACCAACAGGCTGAACTATAAACCAGCTGGAAGTTTACAGGAGAGAACCAGGCAGCAGAAACTGCCTGTGAGAGGGGCCAGATGTTGGACTTGGCAGACAAAAATGAAATCGGCTATTACAAATATATTTACAGAATGAAAAATAAAAATGCTTAAAGAATTAAGGAAGGCATGACAACACCGTCTAATTAAATGGAGAATATCAATAAGGAAATAAAAAATCTTTACAAATAACCAAGTGGTTCTACAGAACAATACCAATTCTTCTTCCAAAAAATAGAAGCGGAGGGGACACGCACAAACTAATTTTATGGGGCCAGCGTTACCCTGATCCTGAAACCAGACAAGGGCACTACAAGAAAAAAAGTTATGGGCCACTATCCCTGACGACAGTAGATACAGAAATCCTTAACAAAGTGTTAGCAAACCAAATTCGCAATACGTTCAAAGGATCACACACCATGGTCAAGTGGAATTTATTCCAGGGATGCAAGGATGGTTCAACATCTGCAGGTCAGGCAATGTGATACATCACATCAACAGAATGAGGGGTAAAAATCATATAATTATCTCAATCGATGCAGAAAAAGCAGTTGACAAAACCCAACATCCATTTATGATAACACCCCTCATCCAGGTGGGCACGGAATGAAAGTTCTCCAGGACAGCGAAGGCCGTGAGCCCCCAGCGAGCCTCAGACTCGGTTGTGAAAAGCTGAAAGCTTTTCCTGAGAGTCAGGAACAAGACGACGCTATACAGCTAAAGTTGAAACAGTAATAACATAGTAAATAAACCATGTGAGGATGTTTAAACCGATTGGAAAGACATTACCTAATTTTTTAATAGTACTCTGCTTTACTCAAACATGAACACTGAGTGTTTTCCCAGGATTTCACATTTTTCATCTTGAAATTTCCTCTCCTAGAACGGTCAGGTCCTCTTTGTATTCAGCTGAGAGCACTCAGGGCTTTCCCCGCATTCTCTGCTTGGCCACTTTCCCCTTCTCATCTTCTGGCTCAGGGCCTGTTCACCGTGAAACACAACCATGGCTTTTATAGGGAAGAGTTCAGGATTCTTTTTTAAATATTATTTATTTATTTCTAGAGAGAGGGGAAGGGAGGGAGAAAGAAGGAGAGAAACATCCATGTGTGGTTGCTTCTGGAGCGCCCCCTACTGGGGACCTGGCTCACACCCCAGGCCTGTGCCGGGACTGGGAATTGAACCGGGGACCGTTTGGTTTGCAGGCCTGCGCTCAGTCCACTGAGCTACACCAGCCAGGGCCAGAGTTCAGGATTCCTAGGATGCCAAGAGTTCAAATAAAGACGATGGGATCCCAGCAGAGCCAGGAGGAGCCTGAAGCCCGGCTCTAAGGCCCTCAGGAAGGCGAACTGCTTGTTGCTGAGCAGGGCGGCCCCACTCTCACCTGCATTTCGGAGGGCTGTGGTATGTAGCCTTCCATGGTCCGGGTTCCTGAGACACGGGACTTCTTCAAGAGTTACATGAAAGCACGGCGTGCAAGTTTAAGGTCCAGGCCTTTCAGGGTCTGGGTTTTTAGCTTAAGAGTTCGTCGTCATTAATGACATAAAACTTAAACATATTATCAAACACACTGCATTTGGGATTCCCGTTACCAGGCAGTAAACCTGCCCTTCCGCTCTGAGACGGAGAAGTCTCCACTACCAGAGCTCTTTGTCAGAGCCTCCGTCAAGGCGGCCTCGCGCTTGGATTTCCTGGCAGCTCCGCTGCGTCGGGGTTACGGGAAACTTACGCCATTGAAAAAAAGAGAGAAGGGAAACTAGAGGGAAGAAATCAAATGCATCCACCTGAGAAAAAGAATAAATAGGGCGTGAAATGAAAGGAAGCGAGGGTGAGGAGATCGGTTTGGGGAACACTCCAAGGGCAAAAGGACAGCAAAGGAGGCGAACTGGATGTGACGCTGAGCGGGTCAGGTGCCCGGACCGGCGCTGCTGTAGTGCACGTGTGATCCGTGTTGGCCGGTCGCGCTCTGTCCCTTCGTCCCGAGGTACCGCCCGTGCAATGGGTAAGACGTCTTCCTTTGGGTCAAATGACTCGGAATGAGTTCTGAGCATAGAACAGAGAGGTTTGTTCTCCTTTGTAGTTTTTAAATCCAGGCTCCTTGCTCTACAATAGGGTTATTTTATAAAAACTCCTGGGGGAAAAAATAGCAGTTAAAAAAAAAAGAAAAAGGCCCTGGCCGGTGTGGCTCAGTGGTTGAGTGCTGGCCTGTGAATCAAATGATCACCGGTTCGATTCCCAGTCAGGGCACAGGCCTGGGTTGTGGGCCAGGTCCCCAGTAGGGGGCGCATGAGAGGCAACCACACATTGATGTTTCTCTCCCTCTTTCTCTCTCCCTTCCCCTCTCTAAAAAATAAAATAAAACCTTAAAAAAAAAAAAAAAAAAGGAAACCTGCCAGTCACTGAAGTCACTGACAAGATCTGTCCTCCCGACAGCTTTGACAAGATCTGTCCTCCCGACAGCTTCCTGAGCCTGGTCACTGAGATTCATCTGTCACTTTCAGGGTCCCGCACGGCCTTGTCCCAATTCAGCCATGACACAAAATCGTAGTGAGAACTCTTTCCCACCAAACAGCCTTCTGAGCATAGCACCACAGCCCCAGAGGCACAACTGCAGACGGACACAGCCACTCCACAACCAGAGGATGCGGTGTAATTACTGCGTCCATGTGAATACAGCGACTCCAATGAGCCGCTGATGGCCGGCTTTAGTAAATGGATCCTTTGTCATGAACCTGCTTAAATTTTTTTTTTTAGTGACTTTAGAGAGGGGAGAGGGAGAGAAGAGAGAAACATTGATCTGTTGTTCCACTTACTGATGCATTCATTGTCTGAGTCTTGTAGGTGCCCTGACTGGGGATCGAACGTGCAACCTTGGTGTATCAGGACGATGCTCGAACCAGCTGAGCTACCCAGCCAGGGCTGAACCTGCTTTTGAAGCAGGCCAATATTCTTCAGTGCTTTAAAAAATTGCTTTGGTTTATATTTGAAGTGAAACGTTAACAGCTCATCCTTTTTTTTTTTTTTACTATACTTTTTTCCCTTTACAATAGTTTTACTTTAATACCTTTCAGAGTTGTTGCACTTTTAGTGCAAGAGGGACAGCAATTTGTCTCTGCACAAAGCTGCAAAATAACGATGTGGTTCTTGTTCAATTGTCACAAACAAAAAAGATACAGGCTGTTTAATTTGTGGGCAAAGACTGCATACAGGTGCGAAAAATAAGTCCTCTTTTACAGCCCAGAGAACTCATCATTCAGTGTGAGTCTTGATACAGATAAGAAGGAACATGATTTAAAAAAAAAAATGTGTATGCCCTGCCCAGTGTGGCTCCATTGGTTGGGCATCCTTCTGCAGCTTGAAAAGTCGTGGGTTCAATTCTCTGTCACGGCACCTCCCTAGCTTGCAGACTCAGACCTGGTAAGGAGAGGCAACCGGTTGATGTTTGTTTCTCTCACAGGGGTGTTTCTCTCCCTCCCTTCCCTCTCTCTAAAAGTAAATAAAATCTTTTAAAAAAAGGCATATTCTTCCCGGGGACACAGTCACAACTTGAATCAGTCGTATGTCTCATCTGTGGGGGCACTTTTAGTTGCTGACCAGCAGGGATTTCTGTGCGACGGTGTCCTGCTTGTGAAACACATCTAAAGTGAGCTCAGAAACGTGTTTTCCCAAATAACACAGCCCACATGCTTCATTATAATATCCTCAAATTTCAAAGAAGGTTCTAACAAAAATTCAGCTACGTGATAGAATGTAATTTAGTGGGGTGGGGTGGGGTGGGGGGTTCAAGACCTTCCAGACATTGTTCTGGGAGCAGGACAAACAGCTCCTCTGCGATCCTGTTATGCTTTTGAACCTGCCTGGACTGCATGGGTCCTTGAGGGCCAGAACCAGATATTCCACGTCTGTGAATTCTCAGAACCCAGCAGAGTCCGTGAAGCCGCCTCGTGAAAGCTTGGGTGCGCAGGGAGTCCCTGATCCGGTCTCCTTAATCCCGAAGAGCTGCCCCGCCTCCCAGGCCCAGCTCGGACCCACACCTGCGGAGCCCCCCGGGGCCTGCCAGGCCGGCTTGCCCTCGGCCACACTCCCAGGACACAGTGTGTCTCCAACAAACAGGCCACAACGCTGTTCTCGGCAGAGTCAGGCGTCTTTCGGTTAGAGACCAAGTCAGGGGGAAGGAAGGCTGTCTCCGGGGGCAAAGGGAAACCAGGAGAGTGTGTTGCACGGTGATTTTCCCGTGGCAGTGCCAGGGTGGGGTGCCCGCGGCACTCAGTAAACACCCCGAAACGCGACTGCGTAGCCGGGGACGTGCACACTCCCCAGAAGGCCGCCGCTCCCTGCCCGGCCTTTCCCTAACGGATTCCCATTCCTGTCGATCGATCTGGGACCGAGATGCTGGCGAGCAATTAGTCCCAATAGGGCGGCAGGAGTTCCCTGCCGGGCTGCGGGCTCGACCAATTGCAGGCAGCTGTGGGGCCGCCCCGCCACCGGGCTAAGTTAACCCGCGGTGGCCCGGAGGCTCCGCAAAGGCCCGGCCCAGCGGCGGGGCTCCTCCTGGCGGGGGTGTGCTGGGACCAGTAGGCTGGGAGGCTCCGTTACTTTACCTCCAGGACTTCAGGTGGAGAGGGAGCTGGGGCGCCCAGGTCGGTAGCGGGGAGTACTTCTGGGAGGAGAACCGGAAACTGAAGTTGCGGGATGGAAATTCTCAAGAGCCACAAAAGTAGAAAGGCATCATCTAGTCTGCACATTCGGCTGTTGTTTTTGATGAATGCCCGCCTCACTTTCCTTTTTTCTTTTCTTTTCTTTTCTTTTCTTCTCTTTTCTTTTCTTTTCTTTTCTTTTCACTGGAGTGTATTAAAGCGACTCTCAGAGGTTTGGTGTCACTTACCAGGCTTTAGTGTATAAATCTAATGTAGTTGAAGACATTTAAAAAATACAACCACGACTATAAAATAAGTAGTAACTCCTTCATGTCACCCAACGTCGAGGCACGCGCACATTCCCACAGAGCCTCAGGTGTGCCGGTGGGCACGTGTGAGTGGGGGAGTGGGTGTGACTGAATGGCTGTGTCATCATCTGTCCTTGAAATTTCACAGTCTGAATTTGGCAGTTTGACCTCGTGGGGCTCGTGGATGTCTTCCTCTAGCTCCCAATGCCTTCTGTCAGCCTGGGAGACTCCTAAGAATTAGGCTTGGGCTCCTTTCAAGAAAGCTTTACACGCCCTGCCTTGGTCTTTCTTTTGCTTCTTTCCCAGGAGGCCTCGACCATCCGCACGCCCGGTGTAGTGACGTTGACATGGTTCCCGAGTTCAGACGGTGTCAGCCTGATCCACTCGCTGTGGAGTTGGGGGTTCGAGGTTCACCTGCTGGTTTCGCAGACAGTGGTCACCAGGGCCTGGAGGGATGGTTTTATCCCGGTTACACAGGGTGGCGTTCTCGTGGTTTGGTTCCCTTGACACGTGTTAGCTGTGGTTTCTTCTTCAGAGAAGAATTTTCCCCTCCTGTTTGGAAGGCGGGATAGATGTTTGATTCCTTCCTTTTATTTATATCAGATTAACGAGTTGATTCTCTAAGCCCCCTAGGATGTAACAATGAAAAATTTTTCAAGTATCACATGAACTCATGGATGTTTATCCGTTTGATGTGTTTCAATCTATTGTAGTTCTAATTTTTTTTAATGCTGAAATGATCTCTGTTAGTCTTTGAAAGTTTCTGCCCCACACCTGGAGCTCTGGCCCCCTTGGTAGACCTGGGCATTGTGGGTAATCCTCGCTACTAGATCATCATGACTCGTGGTCCAGTGCATTGTCTGAAGAGGCAGAATGAACCCGTGTCCAGTTCCTTTGGTGTCGTTATCCTACAGAGGTGCATACATCTGTGCTCACCTTAAACTTCCTCCTTCCTGTCCCAAGGAGCAGGTGTCCAAAATACGCCTTTGGCATCTCCACTTCCAGAACACGCCGTCGGTCTCGCCCTCACCCCCAGCATCTCAACGTCACCCTCTCTGTCGGCGACCCCGACGTTCTCTCCCAGCCTAGACTGAAAGCTCTTTGAGAGCAAGGCCATGGGCCACGCAGTCCGAGTCCTTCACACTGCCGAGCACGGAGCAGGTTTCCCACAGACGTGTGCACTGAATTGTCACCGGTCCCAGTCAGTGCCACACACTCGGGGGTGAGTGCTTTCTCTGCTCTGTATCTATCTCTCACCCAGAGACTTCTTATTTCCAACACCAAAGAAGCATCATCCCACCACTGATTTGTAGAAATGGGATAAAATAGAGTCTGTAACTGCTTCTGTTCCAAAGAAGCCGCGCACTCAGGAAGAAAAGCCGTGCCCGGAGGAGCTGCAGCTTCCTTACGGGCGCGGCGGCCACGAGGGGGGGCAGTCGCAGACTGTGCTAGAAGGAGCCAGTTAATGACCGGCCCCCTCCCGAGCACACCTCCGCGGCGCTCCCAGAAGCCAACACGGGGAAATATCTTCTCATTCCTCAGTAGTTCAGAAGGAATATGCCATTAATGATTGTTCCCCGTTTCTGACTCCATATTTAAGGAAGATTATTTCATTTCATTATTTTAAGAGAGCCCTGTCATAGGGTGGAAGTGGTTCCAGGATGAGCGTTTCCACACGCAGGCCATGGCTAACTACGGACGTCCTGTGTGGTTCTAGCAGTGGGGAGACCTCAGGAGGAGCAGCTAAAAAGAGGACCCTGTCCTCCACCACAGAGAGGCTTGGACCCCCTCACGCAGGAGGTCCAGAATGAACCCCCTCTGAGATTTCTTTGAGTTTCTAATTGCATGTCTTTGTACTGTTGATTTATCTTTTTTTATCCTGAGGCAGTAGGTGGAGTCTTTATGTATGTATTATGGATATTGGATTCCAAGGGTCAGATCACCCGTCCCGATTAGCACATGAAATGAGGGCTCAGGGACCCCAGGAACTGGAGTCCAGCAGAAGCTCTCACCTCAGGCATAGATGCAGCCGGGGACGAACAGTTAGGCCAGATCTTCTCTCCATTCACTTTTCACCTCCACTCATCTCTGCGTGCCGTCTCTGCGTGCCATTGTTCTGTCCCTCTGGAACTGGTTTCTCTGAGGTAGCCAGAAGCACTGACAGCCCCAGGGAATTTCAGATCCACGTCCTTCAAGCTGTCCACACCCAAAGGCAAGGCCCACGCTCTGCTAGCTCCAAAGCCAAAAGACTCTAATCTGCTGCCTTGTTTCACATGCCTGAGAAGTGCTGGCCCCAGAGAGTCGGGTCCTAAACAGCCCCAGACAACAAATGCCCAATGCAGATACAAGCCCTTTGAGCACGCAGGTGGCCATTCTAAGCCCACCTGCTCAAATGGAATAATAGCAGCAACAATAGTAATACCTGTCCATTGTAATTGAATAACTCATGTAAAATGCTTGGCATAATTCCTGGCAGGTCATAAACCCTGTGTTAATGTTGGCTGTTATTATTACCTTTATCACTATATGTTTTTCCTAGATTTCTTTTTCTTTTTCTTTTTTTTATGGTGTGTCCCTGAACAGAAACTCATGTTGAGGTGTTTTTATTTTTAAGATTATTTATTTATTTATTTATTTTTACAGAGAGGGAGAGAGAAAGAAAGGGAGAGAAACATCAATGTGTGGTTGCCTCTCAAGCGCCCCCTACTGGGGACCTGGCCCACAACCCAGGCCTGTGCCCTGACTGAGAATCGAACTGGTGACCTTTCGGTTTGCAGGATGACACCCAGCCCACTGAGCTACAGCAGCCAGGGCTTAATGGACATCTTTTATTCATGTAAATATCTGTTCTGTTCTCATGAATGTTCTTTGCCTTGACCGCTATTGGCATGCCCCACTTCCTTTACTTTTTCTTGTCTCGATCCTTCCCTGCAAACCCCACTCTCCTGGGGTGGTTGGCTGTGGGCGGGCTTCATGTAAGAAGCACACAACTTTTTCAATGCGATCCGAGTTTCTTTGTGTCGTAATAGAATTTCATCCATTTAATTTTTTACTCAGTCTATTTAAATTTTTATGGCTGCTCTGCTTTTTCATGTCTTCATCTTTTCCATTTAGATGTGCATCTTATAAAAAGCTTATCACTTTTTAAATGCCATCTGAGTTTCTTTGTATTTTCAGGGAATTCCACCTATTAGAATTTTTAATGGTCCTTGATATGGCTGGTCTAATTTTTAGTGTCTTCACATTTTCTATTTATCTTTTTATAGTTTTGCTTTCCCCCTCCCGCTTTTTGCCGCATTAGTCTAATTTTCTTTATTCCCTTGCTCTCTCGACTCAGTAATTATACATTTTGTTTTTCTACTGACCTCATTGGCTTAGCTTGTGTTTTGTAGCAGAAAACCCCTCTACATAAGAAGTAGTTAACAAATCCTCTGGAGCAACAACATGGCCAAAGTGATCTCTGTCTTCTCTGGCGTTGCCCGAGGCAGAATCGAAACTGGCGTTCATGGTTTTACAGTTCTCCAGACCGACTTTCTCCTTTGGGTTCTGCTGCTGCCACTCGCTGGCACTCCACCGTCTCGCTCCCTGCTGCCTCCCACACACACACTGCCCCGGGGTTCCGTGTGCCCCGGACGCTGGCCTTGGAAACGACACTCGCCTGTCATCCAGTGCTGTAGGTAGGCCGGGAACGCGCCGGCGGGGTAATAGCAAAGCGTCGACAGTTACATAGTGACCTTGTTTGATGATTTTGCAAATCTTTTTTTTTTCTTTTTTCAGTCTCAGTGTGGCTTCTTCTTTACATTCTTAGAGGACTTCTGTTCGGCTCGATCTCAGACATTCTGAATGATGTTTTTTCTGTAATTTAGTTGCAATTTTGACGTGGTCGTGGGGGGCTTTGAGTACTGCGTTTGCTCACGCCACCATCTTAACCGAGACCTCTGTCGTTCTTCAAAGACAAGGAGTCACTTGCAATTTCATGGTCTAAATAAGTAAAATAGATTTTTTACATCAGTGCATAAACCATGGATTTGTGATATTGATTCCCTCAGGTCTGACCTCTCAACCATAGAAGCCGAGCCCATTTCAAATGATGGTGATTTGTTATTCATGCTGTTTGAAAAATACATTGTTGTTGTGAGTAATCCTCACACGAAGTCTCTGCATGCTGTCGAGTTTTTATTTTATTTTTGATTTTTAGAGGGAGGGGAAAGGGAAGGGGTAGAGAGGCAGTAAAGCATCGATGGGAGAGAGAAATGGCGTTCGGTCGCCCCCATATGCACCTTGACCGGTGATCGAACCCGCAACCCAGCCATGTGCCCTGACTGGGAATCGAACCGGCCACATTTCAGTCTGAGGGATGATGCTGAACCAACTGAGCCACACTGGCCAGGATCCTGGTTAAGAGTTTTTGTAAAGTAATAGGAAAAACACTAAAACTCAATAGAAAAATGGGTCTAACATGCAAATAGATAATTCTCAGAAAGTACACAAATAATTTTTGAAATTGTTAAAAATGGTCAGCCTAACTGGCAATCCAGAAATGTGAATTAAAGCCATATGGAACACATTTTTGGTCAGTTGTAGATAATAGTTAACGTTGAGGGGAGTGGAATTAAACTATCAAGCACGAGAGCAGAAGAAAAAGCACAAACGTTGTGTGAAGCGCTTTGCAAATCATTCTAGATCCTTAAAATCCATCTCCTTTGTTCTGGGGATTCCCCTTCCAGGGCTCCTGAGGAAAGTTTTTTAAATGGTAGAAAAGTATATACAAAAACAATCAGTATGTCATTATTTATAATAGCAAATATAATTGAAAACCACCTTACTGTTTAAAAATAGGAGGTTGGATAAATAAGCTCTAATCAAATAATCAAATATTATGCAGCCATTTAAAATTATGTCTTCTAGCTACTTTGCTTTTGACAGTTCCCCCAGTTTCTGCCACCTGTCCAATCTTCAGGTTCCCCTTCTCTGAATGTACCGTAATGAATTTCGCTTATCTCCTGTTGGGGACTTTTAGGTTATTTCCAGGGTTTTTTTTCATTTGGGCGGCACTGAAACAAGAATATCAGATGCATGCTAAAGATCAGGAAGCATCTCGAAGGAGCTCCCAAAGCGGATCCCCATGTGGGGACCTCAGGCCGAGTGGCTGGTCTCTGGCAGCTCCCTCCAGACTTGGAGGGAAGGTTCATAGTCATGCTCGGGTCACAACTCCCAGGGCCCCCTGTTTGTGTCAGAATGTTCGTGTTTGTCTTCCCTGAATTCCCCACAAGTGAATCCAGAAACTGCTCAGGGACCCACTTCCTCACTCACGGGGTGGGGGGACCTGAGTCCCTGAGGTGTTGGCGGGCGGCTGGGCCACAGGAGACAAGGAGCAATCAGAACCTTTGTCCAGGAATGAAAGGCTGTCCCAGTGGACTGGCAGGTGCAAAGGAAGCAGGCAGGCAGGCACCAAGGCCTGGGGGCCCCAGGCTCCCACCCGTGGGCCCATTTGTGTGGGTTTTGGTTGGCTCGCCCCACCCGGGACCACGGTTTCTAACCAGAGCAGGAAGACCAGGGAAAGGGGGTTGGGTAAAGCTGCGAGGGCTTTGTTTCGACAGAAAACCAAGTTACAGCAGGACCCCGAGGGGGCAACTGCATGGTTTAGGGCTCTGGTTGCACGCGATGAAAGCCAGCGTGGCCAGGAGCAGGCTGGAATCTGAGTGGGCTCGTGGTTTAGAGGCGGTGATGGAGGCCAGGGTGAAGCACAAGAGCCAGCCTGCGTCACGAGTCTGTGCCTCTGTCACAGGTCACCCAGCTCCATCAGGCAGAGGAAGGGCAGCTTCCATGGCGGGTGCTCAGAGCAGCCCCCCCCAAGTCATCCGGGCCAAGCCTGCTCTTCAGGGATGGCAGTCCTGCAGGGACTGCATGGTCCCCGGGGGATGGGAGGACAGGCGGGCGCCCAGGCCGCAGAGACCGGCAGCTCCCCACTGCAGTTGCTGGAGGTCACAGTCAGAACAGTCAGCAACTCCCTGGCCCTTTGAAAATGGCTTAAGTCCACATTTGAGACTTTGCATTTATAATCTTGTTCTTTTTTGTCCCTAGTGTGTTCAGAGGAGCAGCTGTACACCCTGCAGGCTGTTGTCCTGTTGCTCCCTGGCTGTGGCCGTTCATCCCCTAAAGCCTTGCCTTCCACAGTACATCATCCTAGTTAGGCACAAGTGATCGTTAAATTGCCAGCTTGCCCCCGAGGCTGTGGGTTGCCAGAGCCCCAGACTCAAGCCCAAAGTGCATTCTTGCTGTCTTTAGACTCCTTGGACCAGGTAACAAATTTCAGGTCCCCGTTTTCTCTGAGTCTGCGGCCTCCTACCACTCCTGATACCAATACTGTAAACATCAGGGTTTTAATTGCCAAAAACAAGAAATAGAGCAGGATCCACCAGGGCTAATGTGAGCAGAAAGAGACGTAGCAGGACAGGGTTCCCTGCAGACGTGGATAATTCACAGATGGGGTGTGAGGGCCCGAGCAAGGACCTGAGGCCGAGCTTCCTGAAGCAGCTCTCGAAGCCTCCCCACAGCCCAGAATCTGCTTTGCTAATGCTGCTGTCCCCAGAAGCCAGGTGTCACCACGCCAGCAGCATTAGCAAAGCAGAATCCCCCCACACAGTCACTGTTGAGTCCCGGCCTCTCCACATGCCTGATGCAGAGAACGGGAATTCGAGTTCTGACTCTGGGTGGGAGAGGCACTTCAGTGCGTGAATTGCTCCAGCTGGAGAGAGGCACGCAAAGAGTGGTGGGAAGCCCCAGACACGACTCACGTCCGCCACCTGGACAGAAGCAGACGAGCTCCCGCCAGCACTGTCGGGCTGTGGTTACTTACACCTGGGTCGCACTGTCCTTTAGAAGACAACGTGCTGGTGGGCAGTCCCTGGGGCCCTGCTTCTCTCCAAGGTGCTCCGTGAGGGGGGGGCTTCAGCTCCCTGTCCGGGCGCGTGCCGCTGTGTAGAGACTGCTTCCTTAGATCATGTCCACGCGTCACGGCTCTGACACGGTGCGCTTCTCCTCACGTGCATCCACGGCACCGCCCTGGTGAGTGGAAGTCAAGCCGCTGTCTGCCTCTGTCACTGACCTCGGACTTGCAGTTTGTCCAAAGCAGACACAGGCCTTTCCCTGCGCAAGTTCACGGGCCAGGTCAACAGTAGGGCCTGGATGGGAGCACAGGGAGCGCGCCGTGCAGAGACGTAAGGAGCAGACCGGCTCGCCACCCGCATCACTGTCACAGAGGGTTCAGGGTGGCGGTTGCATGCTGAGGAGAGAGAGATACCTTCCCCCCAGTTAACAGAGCACCACAGGTCATGTTAGTGACGCAGGAACACGTGGACCCGTGGGCCAGCCATTCTGCTGGAGACGGCACAGCTAGCCTCCCAGCTACAGGCGCGAGCCAGACTCGGCAGGGTAACGTTGCGTTGTCTGGGAAGCATAGGAGGGGCGAGGGAGGTGAGTGTGAGAACACCAGAGGCAAGGGGTGTTACAGGGCAAAGGTCAGAGTCACCGAGCAGACCCCTGGGGAGCCTGCACCCGGAAAGCAGTGGAAGACTCCCCCTCCAAATAACCAGTGGAAGCTGCGCACCCTACAACTGCCCTGGGCTATTTCAGGACTCTGACATCACCAGTGACACGCATGTTAATATTTTATGGCTCTGACTTGCACTTCTGAAAGTTCTAATTAATCTCACTCGATAAAACTGGCAAGCGCCCTGGTACAAAAGAGACTCGCAGCCTCCTTGCCGTGTCTGAGCGTCAAGTCATCTGGGGTTCCGCGCTGAGTCGCCCTCACTGCCTCGCTCCAGAACTGGGCCAGTGATTAGCATTTGGAAGGGAAGCCACACTTCCCCACTGGATCCCATTTGCTCACTGATACGTAATTACTTAATTGATGAGCAGGTCCTCTAGTCCTGGCTAGTGAAGACTTCTTCAGGGCCCTCTCCCCTCTACCCTACCCACAGCACCCTGGTGGGAGAAGAATTTCCATAACTTCCCTGAAAGCAGGGCAACATCTGAGGCATTTTTAAAAAGCCTCCCCCGATAATATATTTATTGATTTGAGAGAGAAAGAAAGGGAAAGAGAGAGGGGGAAAAACATTGATGTGAGAGAGAAAGATCAATCAGTTGCCTGCAGTACACACCCTGACCAGGGATCGAACTCACAACCTTTTTGATGAATGGGACCGTGCTCCATCTGGCTGAGCCACCTGGCCAGGGCTATACATTTTTGGGGGTGGCTTGTTTAATGCCCTGCACATAGAAAATACTCGCAGAGCGAATGGATGGATGCGTGGATACGTACAGAGACATGTGAAAATTTATGATATACTTCCTATTTTTCTCCCTGTCATAAAACATTTTTTAAAACTTTAGCTTAAAAGACAACTTAATGTCACTTGATCGCATTTCATTTTAAGGAGCAGGGAACAGGTTAAGATTATACATACATGACCTGGGCCACAGAGAACGTAAGTCTGTTCCCCCGAGAGGAAGGTGCGTGGTCTCCCTGCCTTGAGCCCCCGTGTGGATCCTGTGCCCCACAGGCTGGGTGGCCTGATGCTCCTACAGGACATGATGGGAGATGAACCAGAATAAAGAAGTGGCAGGGGAAGGTGGGAAGACCCTTCCAGAAGGACTACCTGGCTCAAGGATGGCTCCGGCCCCCAGGAGAGGGGAGACTTGCAGCCTTTTGAAGACGTCTATAAACTCCTCCAAGTACGTGCGGCTGGAGGTGAGCTCGGCCATGAGCCATGTGCCTGCCCCTGCACTGGAGAGCAGTCTCCAGGGTGTCTGGTCTGCTTCAGGGTCTCTACTTGTAGAATTAGATATCAATTTAGATGATTTAAAACCTCTGATGGAGTTAATTTTAAAATGATGACTCCTCTTTAGCCCTGGCTGCTGTGGCTCAGTGGACTGAGCACTGGCCTGCAAACCGAAGGGTCGCTGGTTCGATTCCCAGTCAGGGCACGTGCCTGGGTTTCAGACCAGATCCCCAGTGCGAGGCGTGTGAGAGGCAGCCACACACTGATGTTTCTCTCCCTCTGTTCCTCCCTTCCCCTCTCTCTAAATAAAAAGATGATGACTCCTCTTTAATGAAAAAAAATCAAGTTAAATTCAAATCAGCTTATTCAGGTTTCCTGGAAGATTGCAAAGATTTCAAATTTTAAACTGTTGACCAAAGTGAGGGAATGAGCCTTTGCAATGTTTCCCTTTGCTTTCCATGAGGCACAGATAATAACCTTTTAGATTTCTATTGCATTTGAACATTTCAAATCTGTCATCTGATTTGGTTGTCTGAGATGGGCAGAGAAAATGTCACTGTACCACTTTAACAGATAATGAAACTGGACTCTGGAAATAATAAGTTCATCTCGAAATCACTGAGTCAGAGTCAGATAGTGGGAATGGAAAGGACCTTAGAAGTTAGAGATGAAGGAACAAATTCCAATTCTCTGTTTTATGTTTTTCTAAAATTGATTTTGGAGAGAGACACTGATTTGTTGTTCCACTTATTGATCCATTCTTTGGCTGACTCTTGTACGTGCCGACCATGAACTGAACCTACAACCTTGGTGCATCAGGACGACGCTCTAACCAATGGGCTGCCTGGCCAGGGCTCTCTATTTCATCTTAAAATAACTTTTTCTGGATAGTTTCATCTTTACCATTTAGAGTAAATACAATAACTTGTAAATCACTAGCAACTAGCCAACCTGATAGCAACTGAATCAAGACGAAACCTGTGCTACAAATCATCATTCTTGTTTCAAAAGATAGTTTTAAAGGTAAAATTGTTATTCTCACGCAAGTATGAAATGAACACAGGTGAAAGATTTTATTTTACTTATGATCTAATGGAGGAGCTGGTAAGATGGTATAGCTGATTTAAAAGATAATTCAGCCCCAGCTGGTGTGGCTCAATGGATTGAGCGCTGGCCTGTGAACTGAACAGTTGCTGGTTCAATTCCCGGTCAGGGCACATGCCTGGGCTACAGGCCAGGTCTCCAGTAGGGGGCGTACTAGAGGCAGCCGATTTGCACATTGATGTTTCTCTCTCCCTTCCCCTCTCTCTAAAAATAAATAAAAATAAAATCTTAATAAAAACAAAAGGTAATTCAGAGAACAGGCAATGATATAAAAGGGATTTTATATACTATGCAAAATAGGTCTGTCTGCAGTGCGGTCATAAACTGCATTCCAGCAGACACAACTGGCATTTCTGTGGACAGGAATCATTTGCCTTCTTGGTTTTCTGTGACTTGCGGAGTTATAAACAGCTCAAAGGCAAAGGAAAGGAAGGCTGAGGTAGCCTAGATGTGAGGGCCAGACGGGGTATACTCAGGGACCTTTAGGGTCCCATTTAGTCGTTCACAGTTTTTCCTACACTTGTAAGAATTCACCCTTGAATACTACCAAAGATCGAGGGAATAAATAATAGTAATTCTACACAAACTCTTCCGGAGAACTAGAAAGGAAGGGAGGCTTTCCAACCCATTCTAGGAAGCCTGCATTACTCTGTTACCCAAGACCAGTCAAAGGCGTTACAGAAGAAAAGCCATCGACCGACACTCCCCATGAACATGGAGGCAGAGATTCCTGGCCAATCAGACATCCCAGCGCAGAACAAGGGTGTCACACCTCTACTGAGTGGGGTTTGTCCTGCGAACGCAAGTTTGGTTTTAACACGCCAGAACTGGTCCATGTGATTCACCATATTCACAGACCAGTGTCTGTACAGATGCGGAAAAAGCATCTGCCAGAACCCATCACTTGTTCTTGACAGAAACTCTCAGCCAACTGGAAGTAGAGGGGCACTCCCTCAGCCTGAAAAAGGCCCGTGTGGAAGACACGCAGCCAACGCCCGGTGTGACGGCGCGAGGCCGAGCGCCATCTCCTCGGGATCAGGGACACCGTCAGGAGGCCCCCTCTCACCACCTTGCCAGCCCTCCCACTCCAACCCGTTGGCACAAAGGAAGTTGAAGCATTTTCTCATACGAAGACTTGTACCCTGTGCATAGCTGCTCTCTTCGAGCTTGCCAGAATTTCGACGTAACTCAAGTGCCCTTCAACAGGTGAAGAGTAAACTAGTACGTTCGTACGATGAAATCCAGGGGGCAGCGTGGCTGAATCTCAACATAACTATGTTAAGTGAAAGCAGCCAGTAAGGGAATCCATACCGGATGATTCCACTTACGGAAATTTCTAGAAAATGCTAACTCATCTACAGAGACAGGTGAGCAGGTACCTGGGGACATGACCAGGAGCGCGGCACGGGGTGAGCCCGGGGGAGGCAGGAGAGATGGATAACAAAGGGGTGGAGGGGACACTTGGGGTGACGATTATGCTCCCTGTCTGTGGGGACAGCCCACAGTATACTTGTCACAGTTGTTAAATTGCGTCCTTCAGACACGTGTAGTTTGTCAGTTACACCTCAGTAACGCTGTTCTGCAACAGAACCTACGTTGGAGTGCTTTGCCACTGTTTCATGCAAGCCAGGTCGTCATTCCAGCCCATGCGCAGTTGGCTTTGGAACTGCCACCTGAATGGGAGTGGTCAGTCCTGTCCCCAAATCTCAAGGCCATACATGTGCGTTTCCTTATCTTTGAGACCGGGCGTATGCCACCGTTCCCCCGGCGTATGAGGCTTTTTGAAGTCGCCCAGGCCTGCGCGTACTGCCCCTTCTGCGTGGGGATGGCTGGCGCACACATTTGGCCGCACAGCCAGCCCTGGAGACGGTTAGCTGCTCCGGCTGCAGGGTGGCCCCTCTCACAAGCACTCATTTGAAGAGAACAGCCTTCCCTGACGAGGAGACTTTTTCAGTCCAGAACGTTGCTCACCTCATCTTCCGGGAGTTCTCGAGGGCAGCCACCGCCACTGTCCAAACGGAGAGTGCCGCAGAGAAGTGCCAGGTCGGGCGGCCCATCCGCAGCCTGGGGGACGTCCTGCCCTTCCCACACCTTTGGACGGTGGGGTGCCATAGTACTAGCTGGCAAGGCGGAAGAAAGAGTGCAATGGGATTTTTTTTTAACTGGAGCCTCTTTGATATACAATCTGCCCAGAATACTGGCAGAGCCGCTGAGACAGAGGGGACCCACCTGCTTGCCCTCTACATGCACCTGCCAGACAAGTTGCCAAGTGTCGCCCCTTTTGTGTAGGTATTACCCGCATTTTCTCCGATGAGAAGTTTGGGAAACAGTGTGGTGGCCACACGGTACTGTGTCTTCTTCTCCTCTGACCCCCTCCACCACTCACGGGGAATTTGGGGAGTCAGGCAAAGAGCAGCTTTGTCACCCTTCCAGAAGAAACAGAAAACATCCATCCAAGAGGCCAAGTTGAGGTTTGAAAGAAGTCAGTGAGGATGGCTCTCAACACAGAAGAGAAGGAGAGGCGTGGTTAGGCAAGCAGTGAGAACGAGGTCCACGTGGGCTGAGACTCAGACCCTTCCCTCTCAGTCGGCACTAGCCTAGTTCCCCAAGCTCTCAGGCTTCCTCCCAGCAGGTAGTTGCCTCCTGACACCATTACTCTAGCAAGGAGCTCCACACAGGAGCAGAGAGCTGTGGGGGCTCTCAGGGCAAACAGACAGTGTCCTGGAGAGGGCCGCTCTCCCTCCCCGCAAAGCCAGAAACGCCCAAGCCCAGAGCAGTACAATCCTGGATGGAGATCCACAGAGTAGCTAGCACAGCTGGTCACTGCCAACAGCAATAATGCCAGCCGACCTTCCCCAAGTGCTTGGGGCAGGGCAGGCATGGTGCTAGCTGTGCCCGACACGTTTTTATCCGATCTGAACACCTGCGGGTGGGTGCCCATGGAACAAGAAGGCTCGAGAGTGGTTTTCTTCCCTGGGTCCCCGAGAAGTTCAGGAGCAACCTGGCCTGGGCATCTGATAATGTCACATATTTCTCTAGGGAGTGGCGAGCACTTGAAAGGCATCTTGTCTCCCTGACTCAGTAAAACCTGGGAGATGGGAGCGAGGGGCTGGGTCTTGTGACTCACTCTTGCTCTTGACATCAGTGACACATCAGTGACACGTCAGTGACATCAGTCAATGACATTAGTGACACATCAGTGACATCAGTGACACGTCAGTGGCAGCAGAGATGCGTCAGTGTCTGCCGGTCTTCTCGATGCAGACGGTAGACTTTCCCTCCGCTCTCCGAACCAGAAGCCGCTGTGACCACAGACACGTAATCACGCATCTCCACTGCATCTACCTTTAGGGATGGCCCGCTGTAACCCCAACCCTGCACAGCTTGACCCTGACTTGTGTAATAAAGGACAGCTCCCGTGCTGGGGGGGGGGGGGGGGGCAGACGGAAGGGGACACAAAAACCAGCAGAGAATAGCGATGGAATGGGCAGGGCTGGGCAGCCGGTCAGAGAACTTCCTGCAGGTCCCGGATCTTAGGGAGGAAGCTTCCTTCACCAGGCCTTGTGGTTTCAGGCGGTGGCTTTGCTCAGTCTGTGTGTGGTCAGGGGCAAGGGGCTGAGCAGAGGGGCGGAGAGCAGAAACGTGTGTGCTGCAGAGAGGCCAGCAGCCAGGCGTGACAGCGGGGTGGGGTGGGGGAGGTGGAGTGAAGCAGAGGGAAACAGAAGGAGGCTGGGCGAGTGTCACCCGTGCGGGCCCTTCTGTGTTCTGTGGAGAAGCTGTTTTTCCTTAGGGCAAGGGAAGCCTTCAGGACTGTAAGCAAGGAAGGCCCTTGGGTAGACTTTCCCTTTAAAGCTACCCCTGTGTTGGCCGTGCAGAAAATTCCTGTGAATAAGACCAACGGGCCGCTGCTGAGTGGCAGACGATCGAGGGAGAGGGGCGGGCCCGGGGTGGTTCCTGGGATGAGGACAGAGGCTGAATGAGGTTCAGATCGGCTGGTGTTTGGGGTGAGGGCCCCCCATCCCAAGCCTGGCACCAGGCCTCCACCCCAGCCTCCCAACAGCACCCAGCGAACACCTGGAAAGATTTCTGATTAGCTCCACAAATGGAGTAATTAATTGATCACTCTGCTGAGTAAACTGAAGCTGAACATAAGTATTTTCTTTTTCCTTTTTGCCAGAATGAGGCAGGGGTAGTACAGGGAGAAGCCAGGACTCTGCTTCAGCTCCTCGTGCCTGAAACGGAGCCTGGACCCTGGGCCTGCGAGTGCACAGGCCAGCCTGGCACTTGGCCATCAGCGTCCCCACCCTGCTGGGGAGGCTGGGTTAGAGCCTCCGGGGCAGAGGTGGGCGGGAGGGTCCAAGTATCCTCCTGGGCATAAAAGTGGGGCTTCGCTGTCTAGGGCTGTTTTTCTGTTTGGCTTCATGGAATCACTGACTTTTAGATCCTCTGAAAGTCTGACCCCATGGTTTCGGTGTTTTGCAGATGAGGGAGGTGAGGCCCCAGGCCCAGGCCCCAAAGCTGGCTAGTGAGAGAAGCAGCTAGACTCCAGGCCAGCGTGACGGAGACCTGCGGGGCCAGGGGATGAGATGTCTAGGGCAGGGAAAGCCGCTCTGAGTAATCAAAGAAACAGGGGACCCTGTGTGCACCTTATTCTGTGAGTTGTGCAAACCCCACGACACTCCCACGTGCGAGAGGGGACCGAGCTAAGATGGGGCACCTCTGAGCACTGCGGTGTGGTGGGGCAGTGCCCCGCACTCCGTACCACCTGCTGGAACCTTTTACAAGGACTCTGCTGTCCCTCTGTGCACGTCCTGGATGGTCTGGAAGCCATCTGAGGGGAAAGCTCTGAGGGAGGTTGGATGTCACCAGAGTCAGTATTTCGGTGAGCTTTCAATACAGGTTTTCTGTGGCCACATGCTTTGAGATCTATCAAAGATCCCTGAGAGAGAGAACCTGCACAGACCCCTCACGTCGGGAACGAGGAGCCAGCGGCCTAGGGAGTCAGTGATGTGTCCACGAGGACCAGCATCCTAGAGCCTGGGGTCAGAAGGAGACCTAAGACATGTCCTCCTGATGCAGGCGGCCCCTCGATAGCAAGCACCAGCCTGGCCACTTCCCCTGCCCCAGCCGGGGCACCTGGTGGAGACGACACCCCCTGTCAGGGAAGACACATCACGTTGTCCTCCCTCCACTTTAAAGTCAGGCAAAAATTTCAAAGGTGAAAGGTGCCGCACGTGCACATACCGCACCAAGAAAACGCCCTGAGACATGCCCTAGCATCTAGTCTCAACACAAGTTTTCTGTAGCTTCATAAAAATGACTTTTGGTAAATACAGAGGCTAGTCGGTAGATTATGGGCAAGAGGGTTTAACAACCGAGAAAACTGGCTGAACCATAACATAGCAGATGCAAGTGTATCCACCGACTTCCTCATGTCTTTCATTGAACAAGGGAGGGACTTCAAGCAGATGCACGCACCCTCCCGATGCCGCCTACTCCAAACACACTGAACAACCGGATAGAGCATCAGCCAGGAAAATGGAGTGTAAATATCTGGGGGGTGGGGCAGGCAAGTTGTTTATACAAGCCCTTCATTAACATTTTTTGGAAAGAGATGCTAAAGTTTTTAGCAAGCAACAGATGGTAAAGAGAATGTAATTGTGCATTAGCCACCGCTAGTAATTTAAGATGTTGCAAATGTCATTGATAATATCTTCATTTAAAATACTTGCTTCAGTGCTTCATTTTCATCAAGGCTGAAAATATCCCAAGTTTGAGATAGGGCCCTTCAGCGTTAGCATCCTTCCCTGGCTGGTGTGGCTCAGTGGGCTGAGCCCCGGCCTGCAAACCGAAAGGTCGTCGGTTCGATTCCCAGTCAGGGCACAGGCCTGGGTTGCGGGACAGAGCCTCAGTTGGGGGCGCACGAGAGGCACCAATTGATGTATCTCTCTCACATCGATGTTTCTCTCCCTCTCTTTCTTTCTCCTTTCCTCTCTCTCTAAAAATAAATAAATAAAATCCTGAAGAAAAAAAAAGAAGTTGGCATCCCTCCTCTACTAATTTTTGCTCTGGAGGTCTGCCGTCCCTCAGTGAAGTTGCAGAAGCTGCCGGAGAGCCTGTCTGCATAAAATAAGGATGATTGACAGCAAGCACAGATATCAGAGGGAGCTTGGACATTATTCTGCTCCTTTGGGCAACTGGGAGTGTTTTGAGTAGGCAGTGAAGGGATTAAAGCAAGATTTAGGAGCATTTAAGCTGCCTTGGTTTATAGAATGAACTGAATGGGGAGGGAGAGAGACCAGAAGCAGGGATGTGGATCTGGGGGCCACTGCTGAGGTGAGTGAGGTGTTTCCCTCTGCTGTAAGAGACAGTATTAGCCCTGGCCGGGCAGCTCAGTCTGTTGGAGCGTCATTCCGATACACCAAGGTTGTGGGTTCGATCCCTGGTCAGGGTGCATACCAGAAACAAACCAATGAGTGCATAAATAAGTGGAACAACAAATCGATACCTGTCTCTGTCTCCCTGTCTAAAAATCAATTTTTAAAAAAACTTTAAAGTTTTTTTTTTTTTTAAAGATTATTTATTTATTTCTAGAGAGAAGGGAAGGGAAGGAAAGAGGGAGAGAAACATCAGTGTGTGGTTGCCTCTCATGTGCCCCCTACTGGGGGCCTGGCCTGCAACCCAGGCACGTGCCCTGACTGGGAATCGAACCAGCGAGCCTTTGGTTCTCAGGCCAGTGCTCAATCCACTCAGCCACGCCAGCCAGGGCCAATTTAAAAATTTTTTAAAAAGAGACAATATACTAGAATGAGGATGAGGACAGCCTTCAAAACCATATAGCGCCTCCATCAACGCTAAGCTGTTCCCCTTGCTAATTATGTGGCCTCGAATAAATTACTTAACCTGGTGCCTTGGTTTCCCGATTCGTACCTAAAAACCCCCACAGACCTATTAAGTTGAGAATGAGAGAATACGTGTTAAAAGCCGGAACACAGCCCTTGGAACATGGTGACCCCTAGAGTAAAGGAGCCTTTTAGGGCTGCCATTGCATCGTGAGGTTGTGTAAAGCCTCGGCAAAGTCTCTCGTTGACGCCGAGAACCACAGAAACGCGCCCAGCGCCCGCCCACAGCGCACTTCACAGCGGGTAGAGGCACGCAGAGGTTCGCCTCGGTCAGGTGCTGGCTGGTGCTTGCCCAGCCTCCTCACGCCCCGTGCGTACCCTTCTCCTGTCTGGAGCTCGGTCTCCCTGGCGCTGTGCACCTGTCCAGGAACAGGCTGGACCCACAGCCCTGGCTGAAAGCCAGCAGCCCCTGATGCTCGGGGTCCCCACCTGGGGGTCAGGCCCGGGGCCTGGGCTGGGCACCTGGTCTCCCAGGAGCTCCAGGAGAAACCTGTGCATTTGTGCTGGCCAGGAAGACCCTGTCAGGGCCCACAGTTTTCATGGTGGCGGCGGGGAGGCAAACATTTGGGGATCACATGTCCTTTCTCTTCCTGAATTGCAGAACCGTGGCTGGACACACCAGCATCAGCTGCATCGACACATCAGTGATTTCAGCCGGCAACTCAGAGCTGAGAAAACAAGACTGTTCCTAATTCCAGATACTGGGCTGGCTCACACAGCACCAGGCATTCAGATAAAAATGGGGGAAAACCACCTAAGCGTCCACGTATCATCAAGCTATTTAAACCTAAGAATCAAGACATTTCATAACCTAAACAGTCCAGTAAAGCTTATTGGGTCAATGCTCACCCAAAGTGCTGGGAATTGGCAGTTGTTGCTTAGTTTTCAAAGATGTGTTGGAAGAGCTGGTGGAGGAGCCGCCCGCCCTCCAGTTCTGTCTTCAGGAAAGGGAAGTCCTGGGGCCCGCCAGCCTCCGAGTCTGGTTCCTCCAGTGCCAGTGAAAGCTACCTGGGCAGCGACTGCCCGCTGGCTTGTGTCAGACAGGTGGCCTGCTGACGAAAGAGTGTGCTTCAGGCCCTGGCTAGTGTGGCTCAGTGGACTGTGTGCCGGCCTGCAAACCGAAGGGTCACGGGGCACAGGCCTGGGTTGCCGGCCAGGTTCCCAGTAGGGGGCGCAGGCGAGGCAACCACACACTGATGTTTCTCTCCCTCTCTTTCTCCCTCCCTTCCCCTTTCTCTAAACATAAATAAATAAATAATCTTTAAAAAAAAAGGTCTCTAGACCTGATTTGGAATATGGAGAAAAAAACGTCCCAGCTGGCACTCAGCGAACAGCAAGTGCGGGCTCTCCGGACATGGGGTGTCCTCTCCCACTCTCGCTCAGCAGCAGGGCATTTGTTCGGAGGCTCTTGGCCTCAGACCTACAGGCAGGGCTGCCAGGCAGAGGCACTTTTCCCAGGAGCCTTTGGAAGGAACACAATCCAAACTTGTCTCTAGAACGGCCGCAAAGCCCGCCCCGGCTGCCCATACCCCAGCCTGTGGCTGGAGAGACCTCGGTGGATTCGCGGATGATGGTAAATCTCACTGCGTGGAGATGCTGGTGTCCAGGGAAGACCCACGACAGAGCCGTTCATCGGCCCATTCCCTCATTCTTGCAGCCAGCAGCTGCTAAGCCCTTGCTTTGTGTCCGGCCCAGTGCCAGACACCGGGGACAGAGGTCTTTGAGGAGGTGGTTAGGAGCTTGGACTCTGGGGACGCCGCCCGCCCTCTGCATGCCCCAGTGTCCTTCTGGTCCCAGGTTGTAACTTTGGACCCTCGGAACAATTCGCCATGCATGCTTGCTTCGTAAAATCCCTTGTACTCATTTCTTTGCACACATTAGTTTCCTGCAGCCCCTCATCCCTTCAAAGATACACATCTCCTTGGAGAACGTGCTCTCTTCTCTTCATTCATTCTCTCCCTGAGGGTTTGTAGGTCGTAAAGCATTCAGCTGAGGCAGGTCCAAAAATGGCTTTATTTTCCTGGGAGATGGGCTGAGATAAAATCTGAAGGTCAGGGGTGATGTCCTCTTACCTTGTTGTGGGCCTGGTGGCCAATGAAATACCAGGCTACTCCTTGCTCCTGCCCTCTGATAGCTTCAGGGTTTTCTCCTGGTTCCTAACCACCAGGTGTCTAGGTGTGAAGTTTTCTGTGTGTTTTTTATTCTTAAGACTCAGTGGGCTCTTTGAAATGAGAACGTATGTTCTGGATCGGTCTGTGGTCTTTATGTCTTTAATGCTCACCTCTCCATCATCTCCTTCTGGGATCCCTACCAAAGGGCTGTCGGAACTTCCGTGATCTCCCGTGATCTCCCGTGATTCTTGCCTCCCGTGTGAGCGTGTCCATCTGTTCCTGTGTCATGCTATGATCTGAGAGAACACCTCCATACAGTTACTTAGGGCACCGATTTGCTCTTCAGCCCTGTCCAGTCTTTTGTTTAGCCTGTCGATGCACTTTTTAAATTTTAAATTTGTACTTATTTTTTATTGCAAGGATTTCCAACTGGTTGTCTTTCAATAATAGGTTTGGGATTTTTTTTAATAACGTTGTTAGCACACAGATAAGAGTCAAAGTCCTCAGTGTGGAGTCAATCAACCAGGGAGAAGAGGACACAGGACAGACACGTGGGAAACGCTGAGGTGCAGGGGGCAGTCCCAGGAAGAGATGGCGCGGAGGCCCAGCTGGAGGACCAGGGATGGGACGGGAAGAGTCTCAGAGGGAGGGTGGTTGGGGGCAGTGACCAGCAGTGCCTGTCCTGTGGAGGAAACAGATAAGGACCCCAAGGCGTTACCTTTGGCAACTACAAGGTGATGACATTCTGTTTTGTTAACCCTCATTGAGGATACATTCACTGGTGAGAGAGAGAGAGAGGAAGGGAGGGACAGAGAGAACAAGAAACATGGACGTCAGAGAGAGCCATCCACCGGTTGCCTCCCATATGCGCCCTGACCAGGAATCGAACCCAAAACCTCTTGGCGCACAGGATGATGCTCCAGTCCACTGAGCTACCCAGGCAGGGCAGCGATGACATCCTTAACAAGAGCAGTCTCTGCATTCTGGGGAGTCAAACCAAATTTCAGGAGGTTAAGTAAGAAATGGAAGGTGAGGACAGAGAAAGCAAGGGAGGGCCCTCTTCCCAGAGTCCCTGCAGTGACAAGGAAAGGCCGGTGAGAGCCCCTCCTCTCGCTGGGCCATCGATCGCCATGGCCCCGACTGCCCTCCCTGCTTCTTTGGGCTCCTTTCTGTAATCCACGGGCCACACAGCAGCAAGTTTCCTTTTCAAAGTACAGATCAAGGTTCGTCACAACCCCCCAGAATACATACATCCCAGTGGCCCCCAGCCCCACTCGGAGTCAAGTCCAAACCTCAAACCCGGGATTCCAGAGCGCAGGGCGACCGGCCATGTGGCTCTCCCCTCATTGCCTGGCCCTGACGCTCCGCCCCTGAACTTGGAGCGAGTGAACCCTTTGTTCATCAGGACTCAAAGTAACGTCACGTCTTCCTAGAGGCCGTTTCAGACTATCTGATGCCGGCCCTGGCCGGTCACTCAGTTGGTTGGAGCATCATCCTCATATTCAAGGTTGTGGGTTCAATGCCCTCCGGTCAGGGCACGTACGAGAAGCAACCAGTGGACACATCAGTCAGTGGAACAACAAACTGATGTCTGTCTCTGCCGCCACCTTCCTCTCTCTCTCTCCAATCAATAAAAAACAGTTTTAAAGGGTCACTTAATGCAAAGTAGCCCCCCATCCCTCTGTCACATCACTCTCCTTAATCACCTTCTACCATCAGCTTTTTAAAATACATCTGCTTGTCTGCTGGCCAGCCACAGACCAGGAGCTTCCTGAGACCTGGACCCTCAGCCTCATGCTCTGCTCCGACCACTGCGTCTGGAACTAGGCCTGGGACACAGTCGGAGCTAAGGGACGTTTGTTGGGTGAAGACTAGGTCGACCCTGAAGAACGAGGTGGGGGGACAGGGCAGCAGAGGAAAGGGACCAAGGTGGGCGGTGAGCCCAGGAAAGTTGAAGGTTGCCGAATCAGCCCGTCTTGCTGAGGGTCCACCCGGAGTTGGCCCTCGATGTGGCAGTGACATCTGTCTGCTTTGTGCCGTGTGGTTTTCTCCCACAGGGCTCGAGCGTCCTGGAACAGGACGGAAAAATAGCCTCTGCCGCTTCGTTTGTAAAATGCAAGTGTGAAAGCAGATAGCCTTCAGGGTCCCTGCGGCTTTGAACACCTGCGATCACTCGGTCACTCGAATGCACTTCCAAAGCGAGGTCTTCCCAACACCTGTTAAAGGGACAGTCAGAGCCTCCCTCTCATCTCGAAGTCCCGTTTCCACGGTAGACTCCTTTACACCGTGGGAGTGCTTTCCCCCCAGCTGCACTGAGGTATAGTCGATCACTTAAAGTCGTGTGCATTTAGGGTGCACGACCTGATGATTTGATAGTGCACGTTGTGAAATACCCAGCACAGAGAAGCTAGTGAGCACACACATCACAGAGTCGCCGTTTTCTTTCTTTCTCTGTTTTTCTTCTGTGGTGGTAACACTCGATACCTGCCCGCTCGGCGCGTCTGAAGTTTGCACACTGCCCACTGCACCGCCTGGCTGCACGCGGGCGCGCTTCTTAAATGTCTTCACCTGTCGTCCTAAGCGTGGTTGAGCTCGCCTCAGTCTGTATATTATCACCTTGACTGAACGGGATGCTTCTCGTTGAGTCCTCTGCAACGCAGACCCCTGGAGGGCATATTCGGTGTTTGAACTGTTCCCATCCCACTTTCCAGGGACATTAAGTACAATGCCTCTCGGACAACCTAACCGATCCTCGGGAAGAAGAGGTGGGTTGTGTCAGACTCTGTTAGTAGGGGTGGTGACGGGCCAGGGGCCCGGGGCCGACGGAGGGTGTTCTCGAGCCAGGGCCTTGGTACCAGAGGTACAGATGCAGAGGCGGCCCTGAACGGGACTGCTGGAGAGCCGCCCCAGCCTCGCACCTGACTCAGCGTTCAGAACCCCGGGCGAGCGTGTGTCACAGGACGAAGCCAGCTCTTCTGTTTTCACCGTGATTGTGCATCTGTGTGTGTGCGCATGTGCAACGCAGCCCCACATCTTCCCGGACGCACTCACCGAGTATCTATGAGGCAGCTCTGTGACGACGTAGGGCCGGGCAGTCAGGGCTGAGGGAGCACGGACTGAGGAAATGCACATTCTGCTCTCCACAGGCTGGAGCAAATAGGAGGGAGAGAGACGTGTGCCAGTGACGGGGACACGCGGCCGGCGAGGGGTGCTTTGGGGGTGCAAGTGAGGAAAGGACACCAAGAACGACTTTGCGGAGGAGCAGGAATCTGTCGGGCTTTGAAGGAGGGGTAAGATAAGCTGGTTTTTAAACAAAATTTTATTGATTGATTTTTAGATTAAAACCATTTTAAATTGATTTTAGAGAAGGAGGAAAGAAAAGAGAGAGGGAGAAATAGCAGTTTGTTATTCTGTTCATCCATGCGCCCACTGGCTGACCCTCATATGTGCCCTGACCGGAGATCAAACCCACAGAGACACTGCATCCCCTGAGCCACCCAGGGCTGCTGGTTCAAGCCCCGGTCAAGGCACACATGAGAATCAACAATGAGAGCATCGGCAAGTGGACAAGTCGCTGTGTCTCTTTTTCTCTCTCTTCCTCTCCCTCTCGCCCAACCCTCCCCAAAATCAATCAAGAATAAATAAAAGATTTTTTAAAAAAGAAAACCTTGATTTAAAAAAACAACAACTCTTTGGCACTTTTATCTTTTGGTGGCCGTATGGTCCCCCACTCTGAATGTGCCCCGCTTCATTTTCCTAACTTTCCCGTGGCGCAGCTGCACCACAACGACTCTGGGCGCCTCTGTAACCGGACCTCCGTGCGCGTTTGGACTCACTTCCTCGGGGTGAGGCCTTAGGAAGGGCACTTCGGAGTCAGACATGCGCATTTTTGGTGCCCGGTGCCAACCCGCCCCCCAGAAAGCCTGCGCACCACCAGTGGCCCAGGCCAGTGCTTTTCCCTCTGCAGTTTCACAAATACTGGATATTTTCTAGGGTTAAGGCCCAAAATACGAAGCATCGCAGAGCTGTACCCTGCATGCCTCTACTGCTGGTCAAATTTCTCTTTGTTCTCTGTCAGCGTCTTTTCCTTTCTTTTTAAAGATTTTATTGATTGATTGATTTTTAGAGAGAGGGAAAGGGAGGGAGACAGAGAGAGAGAGAAACATCGATATGAGAGAGAAGCTTCTATCAGTTGTCTCTCAGGTGTGCCCCAACCCGGGACGGAACCCGTAACCTGGCACGTGCCCTGACCGGGAATTGAACCGGTGACCTCTCACTTTGAGGGACAACACTGAACCTCTGAGCCTCGCTGGTCAGGGCAGCTTGTTTTCTTGAGCTCATCAGAGGCAGGACAGGGAAGTAAGTGTTCAGGGGCCACCAGGGTTTCCACGTGCGTCTCGCTCATAGGCCGTCAGATCTCCAATGAGTGACTGCACCTCGGTTTCTGCCTCTGAGAAATGGGGCAATGTGTGTCACGGCGGGGACAGGGCGTGTGTGCATGCAGAGCGCCCCGCTCAGGAGAAGCGATTCCTGGGCTCACTGTCACTCGCCCGTTAAAAAAATAGATGTAGGAGAGCACATCGTGGAGAATGACACACCTGTGCTGTCTAAGTGGCGAATATTTTCACCTTGTTGCTCTTTGAGAATTTTTTACCATAAATCTTTCCTTGAGAGGTTTGATAGGGATCGGGAAGAAGTGCTGTAAAATGGCACTGTTGTCCCCAAATGTTGTCACCGTCGGTGTGACATTTGTGTCCTCTAAAGGTTTTGGTCAGGAAAGTTGCCTGGAGACCCGCAGGCTGGAGTTTTTCCCATTGAGGGGGACGAGGTGGGAAGGCTCCTTTTCTCCTATGACTTCCCCTGTGACCGAGGGCCACCGTGCACAGGGACTGGGGCTGTCTTCAACTACGGGGCAGGCAGCCCTGTGGCAGGAGGGGGGATAGTTGCCTTTATCTCCCCAGAGGTAAGGGCTACGGGGAAGGTAGTTTAGCCTACTCTAAGAAGGTACTCTGAAATCCCCAGGGCCAGCAGCCTGGCCTGTGGGTCGGAGATTTCCCCTGGGGTGGCGGGGGACCGCTTGTGTTAATGCACCTGGTGTCTCCTCTTAACTTCAGACTTCCCTCCCCCTGAATTCACGTTGGGCTCTCCCCTTCCCGGCGCTTCTGTGCCCTGATGAGGAGCTGTGCCCCCTTACCTAGTCCCTCCCTCTTCTTTCTGCCCCACCGAGGGGGCTCCTGTGGTGGGAGGGGGCGGGGGGTTCCCATGACAGAAGAGGGGGCACTGGTTTTGCTCTTAGCTAGCTATTTGCATGTGACCCTGTTGTCCCAAATGCTTGTCTCCTCAAGTGCAAGGTTCCCCTTGTTATTCCAAAGAGCTCCTCCCTACCATTGTCTGAACTCAGTAATTTCAGTTACGTGCCTGAAAAAAGTGCCCACCGAGAAGCCGCCAAGTAACTCATTCGCAGGAGCACTCGGCCTGGAGGGCTCGCCTCCGCCTGTCCCTGCCCTGTCCGGTGTACGTGTGGGTGGAGATCCGGCCCTGGGTGGCAGGCTGTGCCTATCTGCAGTCGGAGTCATAAGGAGGCACTGAGTGCCTTCCAGGCACGCCCACACGCCGAGACCCGCCCTGTCCCCGGGCCTGCAGGGCGATTTAAACTCCTGAAGATGGACCTCAGCTCCAGGAGCCAAGCCCCTTGAATCACATCCTGGGGAGAGCTTTGGTTGGAGCGTCCCCTGCTCTTTAGGAAAGCGGGGATTGGATTGCAGCCCACCAGCAGGCAGCTGGTGAGGCAGGTGGGCCCAGAGTTGGAAAGGTGACACCCACGTCCCTCCCACAGCCACCAGCCGTCCTGGCCAGGCAGCACCCCTCCCCCCCGGCCTCGCCACGGTGCACGTACTTGAGGCCTCTCTCCAAGTTTCTTTTCCTGCATTTCAATCTGATCACCCAACAGGAAGATGCAGTTAAGAAGGGCGGAGGCAAACAAGGGCGCCCTGCGCTCCTAGGCCTCCAGGGAGGGCCACACAAACGACAATTGTCATCCCCTTATGTCATCTCCTTAGCGCAATTACCCCTGTGGTCCCCAGCCCTGCGGCCCCCCAGGGCAGCCCTTCACCTGGTAAACAAACTGATATGAACCCCAACACGTTTCTCCACTAAACAGAAAGACGTCGGGAAAACAACCTCCTAGAAAAGCCCACCGAGCCCGGGCCCCCCGGTCCCCCTCCGCTGGCCCACCTGTGCCGGCACAGCCCCGGCGGCCTCTCACCCCTGGAGGTCGCTTTGTCTCTGCACTGGTTGCGTTTCCAGCAGCTCCCTTCCCCGATGCCTGTAACTCCCACTTCCTCCCATGAGTGTGTTTTGGCCCCTTCCCTTCCACGGACTGAGGACAGAGGCATTGCCCACGCAGAGGTAACAGCCCTATTTCTAGTGAGTCCAGCGACACGGCTGTTGTGGGGGTGGGGCATGCAGCCCCATCTTAACAAGGCCTTAAAAACAGACTTAAGCTAATCGAATATTCTAATTCCATCCTGCCAGCTGCCTCCTCAAGAAAGGACCTGAAATCTAGTTTCTGAGAAGGGCATTTTGATGGAACTACGGTGTTCTGATTGTGGTTATGATGTGAGTGATGCATGCGTGATAGCTTCCCATTGTTATGACCCCTTCCCCCTCCACTGAGCTTACTTATGACGAGGGCCCTTCAGTCCTCTAACCCGGGGTGAGAGCTCGCCCCCCCCCGAAAATGAGGCCCCAGGGCAGAAAGTTCTGCGGGTCATGAGTCATATTCACATTCAGCACAGGAGCTCACCTTTGCTTCTCGAACTTACCTGGTGGTGGAGCTTACCCAGACACCCAGGCTTGCAGTCAGCATCTGTCCATCGAATGAATGAACCTTCCAAAGAGGTTCAAGGAGGTGCTGCCTCAAACCAAAGGGTTAATGGGCATGGGAATATTAAATTAAGAACTCAGGAGCTATAATTTTGGACAGATGGCCACTTACTGCCCCTTCAGGTCACACTCGAAGGCCCCCGTGCCCCCGAGTCAGCCCTGCCGCGGCCCGGGCTCGCTGCCAGCCTGTGGACTCTGAGGGCAGAGACCGAGTCCACCTTTGCTCATCTTTCCCCGGCAAAGAGCAGAGTGCCGGTGGCCGGTGGGTGCTCTTAATGAATAAATGCTCTAGGAATTAATAATTCAGTTAATGAATGCTTAGGGGTGAATAAATTAACAAATACATCACCCTCCATGCTGGAGACTCTCCGAGCTAAGACAGAGTGTCTCCTAAGAAACTTAGAAGCCGTCCCCTCCAGGTGAAGGGATGGAGACCATAGAGCACCGAGTGCTTGGCCCAAGATCACACACCGAATCAGCCACGCCGGCTCCTTAGGCCTGCTTTCCCTAAAGCAATAGCTAACGCCGGGATGCCTGGATGCTGGTCCGGCCAGCTGGGGCTGCGCTGAAGTCCGAGCTGGCACCGTGCCCCCGACGCATTGCAGGGTGGCTGCGTCTCTTACGCAGAGACTGTGTGCAGAGGTGTGTGTACCGGTGTTCGTTGCAAGAACAGAAGTGAAAAGTCTGAGGGGTTTTTAACTTTGTTACAGTTATCACTGTAGCAATCAGATTATCCAGGGGTTTTTTCCCCTTCAGTTCAGCACTTCTTACTGGAATTTATGGAAGCTTCTGTCTTTTTCTTTTTTGGCTCCCCATTAAGTTTCGTGGAAGCTCAGAAGAACTCACGTGTATTCCCTTCTGAAATGCCTTACTCTTCAGGGGGCTGTGGGAGGTTTGTTTTCCTGGAAAAGGATGAAGGGCTCCTTGAGAGACCCGTGGCCTTTTTCCTGTGCAAACTGCACGGGAATAATTGGTCTGCTCGCTGGAGGGTTGAATTGGTCCACGGAAGGCCCGAGGGGCCCTCTCTAACCGATCCATTCCAATTTTGTTACCTTCGCAATTGCCAAGCCCAAATAAATGCATGGGAGACCAGGTGATGTGATTTTAGGGGCCACAGATTGGCCCTTGTGCCCCCCAATACTTCCTCACTTATTTTCCTCAGTCTACTAAGTGCTACGATAAAATTTTAAGAGTTTGGATCAAAGTCTGGGCTGTGCCTGCCAGCTCAGAGCATACCCTGGTGCGTGGAAATTGGAAGCCGGAGCGGTGGGCAGGAGGGCAAGCTTTCAGCCGGACAGTTGGGAGTTTGTTTGAGCTTCGCCGATTCTTAGACGCGGAATGGTCAGCACACCGCGCCAGCCTGTGTGTCCTGCCCTGCACAACGGGAACGATGTCGTGTCTGTCTCCTTCCTACAAGTGTTGTGAAGTCTACAAATACAACAGTACACGTCATTAAATGATTAACGGGGTGTCTGGCCCCGTGAACAGGGCTGTTGTAATCTTACTCATGATCTCTTTCCTTTCCCTTATTTTGCCAAATTAAGAAAAGAAGCATCCAAAGTTCCCAAAGAAATCTAGGGCACAACCCAGACCGGGGGCTCTTTCAGCCTTGAGGTTGAACCCATTTGTCATGTTTTCCAACCTTGAGGACAAGCTGGGATCAAGACCTTTGGAGAAGTGACTAGAAGGTGACAGGCTGTGCAGGGTGCCTGGATTAGTGAGCGGCCCACAGAAAGCAGAGGCAGGGGGCTTTTAAGTAGGAAAGGTCAATGTCCCCGCCTTTGCAGTTTTGCTCAGGGTCAGCTCGGGCTGCGTGTGTATGTGATTATTTTCTAACTGTCCGAGCCAACCCAAATCAGTTAAACCAATCCATTACCTGTGATTGAAGCAAAAAAAAATCAATAGGTGTGTGGCACTGAGTGTGTGCCCATGGAGACTGCTCATCTTTCAGACTCGTTCAGTCACTATTGATTGAACCGGGCCGGAGCACACTTCCCACGGCCGCTTCGTGCTCGGCCCTGTGCTGTCTTCTGGGAACACCAAGGTGGCCGTGCGGTGAAGCCTGCCCTGGCAGACGTCACCCCCAGAGACGAGAGTGAATCACTGCAGTGAGCAGGGTCGCTGGAGTAAGGGAGGTGAGCCAAGAAGTGCTCAGGGAATGAAAGAGAGTCCTACCGTTTCCGGAGCCCGCCCAGCAGGCAAAGGACTCCCGGCTCAGGGGCTCTTCCCAGTGAAGATGGAGCAGGGTCGTTCTCGGAAGAGAACTGTCCGAATAGGCTGTCCGTATAAACATGGAGAAGGTCCGTGTAGACGTGGGGAAGGCCCAGGCTCTGCAGCCCGACTGCCTCACTGTGACACTGACTGGTGGTGTGATTGTAAGCGAAGTACTTACTGCCCTCATGCCTCAGTTTCTTCATCTGCCTCATGGGAACAATGACGCGTCCGTGTCACATGGGGCCGTGTGAGACCTACGGCACTTAGCGTGGGGCCCAGCCAAGGGGATACCTACAGATGTCGGCTGTTATTATTAGCGAACGAGCGTGCCATCCGATCTGAGTGCAGGGCAGTTTGGTCGGGGTGAGCAAGGAACGAGTTCAGTAGGAAAACAGACAGAGACCTCCTTTACGTCTCTAAGTGGTCTGCGCAGGTCTCGCTGTGGTGGCCAGCACGCAGTGACAGTCACGCCCTACACACTTGCACTCAGGATCAGTCTAGCGCCTTGTGCTGTGCTGTTGCCCACACACCCCGTTACCCTAGGACTCGGTTTCTTCTCCCCCAAAACGAGAACGCGGTACTATTGTATCTTGAATGCTTTTCAGCTCCAACTTTCTGGGCTTCTCTCGTGACTGGATATATGGCAAACTCCCAAATTTGTGGATTTGAGAAACTGAACGTAAGTCCCAAGAGAAGAGACACAGGAAAAAGGACAGAACAGACAAATCTGGGATGGTAGAGACGGTTTGATGTCCGGGGTGCTGCATAGATCGCCAGTAACTAACTGCTCAGCAGCTGAGTGCGGTCTTCCTCACGCTGACTTCCCACGCGGTGGACGTGGTGCTGGAGCAGGGTGTGTTGGAGGCTCAAGTCCCCAGGTGCTGCTCAGGACCACAGCCTTGGGCGAGGATCCCAGATGAGCAGCAGGAAACCTCGGAGTGCCTCCGGGAAGGAAATTACGGGAGGCGGTCAGACCCGGGTGACCCTGAGGAGGCCGTGGCCAAACGAGAGGCAGGGCTGGTGTTAGGGTTGACACAGTGATGGCTCAGAATCCAGGACGTGCCAGGCACGTGGGGGCAGGTACAGAGGATGAGTGCCATGTGCAAGCACACAGGCCACCGTCAGGCATCAGGAAAGCAGGCCAAGGGTGTAGAGGTTGCAACTCAGGTGCAGTGGAGAGCAGTAGGCCTGGGAGACTCAGGGTTAGGAGGCAGAGATGGGGTCAGGTGTGCAGAGGCAAGGGCGGATGTGCCGAGCTAAAACTCAGGAGCGTTCATTTGTTTATATGTGCAATAAGCTCTTACTGAGCACCTTCTGAGGACCAGGCATAATTAATCCACCGATGCTGTGTCATCACAGGCCTTTGAAGATTAGAGGATTCCTTTTAGCCCTGGAAGATTCAGACCGAAAATAATTGTAGTACCATGTTATATTCTAATTCAGGTTCACACATGTGGTAATACAGAGCAAGATCATCTAGCCCAAGTTTGGGGAATCAGGGAAGTCTTCCTGGAAGAAGCAACACCAAGGCGTGTTCTAAAGGATGAAAAGGAGTTGGTCAGACAACAAGAGTGGTGGGAGGACTGGGAGAAAAGTGTGACGTTCGCGACGTTATCAGAAAAGGGGACCTGGCCCTGAGCCAGTCTGCCCAGGGCCGGCCCGTCGTGAGTGGGTTCTTGAGTTTGTGCAGAAAATATTTCACAACACAAGCCAGGTGATTTTCAGAGGCTGTTCATTAAGGTGGGGACAGTGAAACAAGGGTGGGCCTGGGGTAGAAGGAGCAATGAGAGAGGGACTAGGTGGGGAAATGAGCCTAGACAGGGTCAGAGGGGTGGAGGGGAGCACCTCGAGGGGCTCAGGATTTTAACACTCCAACAATGGGCCCGGCAGTGCGCCCCAGCTGGGCCTCAGCCCCTCGTCCACTTCCCGCGATTCCCTCTTTTGGAACTTCCCTCTGGCCTCCTGCAGCCTCTCGCCCGGCCGGCTTTGTAGAGAATTGGTACACACTTGTCCACCTTCTTGGTCCTGCTCAAGACAAGGTTCTAAACCCTTCAAAGGCTGTCCGGCTCGTTGCTGTGGCCCTCCACCACACCTGGGATGTCACAGGTGCTCCACAAATGCTGGTTCCTGTGACTTGAAGAAGGGGCACCATTAACTTCAGTGTCCACAGAGTAAGGGCCCTAAGGAAAGGGAAAGATAAATAATGTTAAATGAGCACCTGCTCCATGAATGCTGTTGCCTTCTCACCATAAACCCAGGAGGTTGCTTTTCTTATTCCCATTTTATTTTAATTTTTTTAAAACCTCACCGGAGGATATTTTTTATTATTATTATTGGTTTTAGAGAGAGGGGCAGGGAAAGGGAGAGAACCATGGATTGTTGCTTTCTGTATGTGCGCCGATCAGGATCGAGCCTTCAACCTTCCTGGTGTACCGGGCGATGACGCGCCAACCCATCGAGCCACCCGGCCAGGGCTCTAACTCCCGTTTTACAGCGGAGTGAGTCAAGGCTCTGACTAATTCGGGGGGCCGAGGGGACCAGCTGGACGGGGCGGAAATGAGCTGGCGTCCTCTCTGTCTCACGCTGGACTCAGGGTAGCTTTTACGGAGCATATGCGTCTCCTCTGAAGGGTAGTGGTTGAATCCAGCGGCTCTGTGCGAAACACGCTCACCTCAGGTGTGCACTAATCCTTGTGGAGATGAGTGGACGGAAGCCCTTCTCACATCAGATGGAAACCTCGGTGAGACTTGACCGTGGACCCAGTGGGAAGGCCCCCTGGATTCAGTCCTTTCGGTCCTTGGCCGCCATTTTCCTTCCTCCAGCCCGGCCACGGTGGGCAAGGCTCTTTTGAAGGAGATCTCTTTCTGAATCTTTGCCGAAGGAAGGATTTCAGCACAGCCCCAAAAGTATAAAGGGAAACCATTTTAATTTTTTAATTCATGCCATTATTAGCTCCCCGGCATCAGCTTCTAATTATGCAGAAGGGCATACATCTGACCGAGCGCCTGGCCCCGACTCATGACTTACTCATGAGATCATATTTTTCATTACAATTCCAAGATCCCATCAGTCTTTTCTTAATTATTTTTAAGTGAATTTGCTGCTTGTGAAAGGGAAGGGCGTCTGTGGTACTAGCGGGAACCAGGGAAAGTTTCATGTGATTTCAATTTCAGGACTTCTGTTGGCAAGATGGCTCGCAGCGGTTGCCAGTGTTCATAAATCAAATTTCGATGTCTAGGAACGGGTGCAGTGCCACGGGCACCGCCTCCCGCACCCGCCCCGTGGCCCAGAGCTCAGTCTCAGATTCCACGGATCAGACCTTCCCTCGCCGACCCTGCAAAGCTCCTTCCAGATCCCTCTGCCAAGGCGTAGCATGGTTGTCGGTGCAGCCGGGGCTAATGCTGAGGGTCCTGGGTCCTGGCTGTAGCATTGAGACCCTGTCCTGGACGCCGGCATCGCCGGACTTAACCCTTGAGCTGCCGGACTTTGAGAAGCTCCGGGAGGTGCTGGGAGGCGGGCTCCAGCAGACGGATTGGGGGTGGGGGGGAGCAGCACCGATTTAAAGGCTGGCGCAGGTGCATGTAAACATTTTCACAAGCAGTATGGTGCAGGCGCTTGCGGTGTCCACGCCAGGGACAGCAGCCCAGGGCTCCGTGTGGCCGGGGCGCAAACCCCATCCGAGCCCCCGCCTCCCCGGTCACATGGTTCAGTTCCGTCCGACAGTCGGGGTGAGCTTTCAGCACCCACCTGAAAATCTGCGTGCACCTCCCCTCCACCTCTTAGTGGAAGCTGGTCGTCCCCCCTAGCCCTCCCGCAATACATCCGGCAGATCTCCGCTCATCTGCAGTTCATGTGCATGGGGGAAAGCCGAGGTGGCCCGCCGGGGGTCGTGTCTCCCTGCTCGGGCTGACCACTGCCCCACGGGCTGACCCGTGTACTTCCCCGTGAAACACAGGGCCGCAAAGCAAAACTCCAGTTGTCTGACTACAGACTTGAAGGGTTTCATTTAAAGTTTTTAAAAAATGTGAAGCGGACGTTTAGCGTCAATGCCATGTTTGTGGCTCGGAGGTTCCAGTAGCCCCTTGAAAATGTGACCGAAGGAGGAAGTCATATCCGAGAGTAGTAAGGGGGCGTCCACCGTCTTCTGAGCCTGCAGGGGGCGCCCCTGGCTGCCCTGGGAGTCCATCCCCAGAGGCAAAGCTCGCCCTGCCCAAGCTCTGCTCTTGGCGGCCCTCCTTCCATCCGCTCCAACCTCCATCCCTGGCCTTTAACCCGAGCGCTTTCCTTTGCTCCGTCTGTCCATCTTTCTCGTTACCCTGATGCCTAGGCTGGCGCTGAGCCAGTAGGGCCCCAGCGACCCCGGCTCCATACCCAGTCCTCTCTTTAGAATAATGTCCTGGACCGCCGAAGCCCCTACCAGGAGACAGGCGCTGCCTCTACCCGCTGCGTGGAAGCGCGCCCAGGAAGGCGGTCCCAGGGCCCTGCAGTGGGAATGTGACCACGGCCGCGCAGGGCCAGGGAGCCCCCGCCCGCTCAGACTCAGTGCCAGGCCTGGCCTCCAGAGCCTCTCCTCCCCCGTCCCTGTACTGTAATAACTAAGTCAACTGGAAAGGAAATGCTGGAGAGAGGCTGAGGGAGGGCAGCGCAGGGCCGCCGGGCCAGGAAGGAGGGCACGCAGCGAGCATAAAGGGGCATTGTGCTGGGCTCCCGGACCTAGGGGACTTGGCACCCCGCACCCGCCACGATCCGCTCTCTCTGAGGGGGGGGTCCTTGGATCGCTGCTGAATGAAGCACAGCATGGGAGGGGGCGGGCAGAGTCAGGGCCCAGCAGAGCAGCCGGGTAAGCCAAGGGAGGAAGGGGCTGGGGTGAAGGCCGGAGCCAGGACCCATTCTTCTCGCTCTCTCACCCTGGGAGTCACCTCTGTCCAGCATCTTGCCAGCCGTCTCCAGGAAGAGCAGCTCTCCAGGGGGCTAGTCAGCGAGTGTGAACGCGTGTCCTTGGGGCAGGGGAACCCCGAGAGGAGCCTGGACTGCCCTGCAGCTGCCGTGGTGGGTGGAGGGGCTCTGCACCCCGTGTGAGGCTGCAGGGAATCACGCGGGAGGGAAGAAGGAGGGAGTGGCCCTCCCAAGGGATGTGGTGAGGGGTTTCTTTTCGCACCTTCAAACACAAGCAGCAGCTCCCCCTCAGCCTCCCCATTTGGGCGCCTGCCCTGTCTTCCTTGTCCTCCTGCTCACTTCTGGGGAAGTCCGCAGAGCCAGGAACTGCCCTCTGAAAGTGACAGCGTTTGTTCAGAATGAAATGCAGTGAGGAGTAGAGAGAATCGGAGTGAGGGGTCCAGGGGGCCGTGACTCCTTCGTCCCTTCAGTCCCTTCCCTCCGGAGTTTCCAGGGATGCCAGTCAGCCTCTGCTGCTGGCCAGGGGACAAGCAATTCACCCTGGACCACTGGTTGGCCCCAAGGACAAGTGGGGGGTGGGGGGTGGGGGAGACTGGGGCCCCCCCCGAAAGAAGTGTTACGGGGAGGGAAGATCTGGCACTGCTCCGTGGAGAAAGGCCCAGCAGCCGCGTCCATCTGGGACAGACTCATTCATCAGGTGGGAGCTCCTGACTGGAGGCGAGGCCGCTCCCCCGAGGGCAGCCTGCCAGGTCCCCCACTCCCGTCTTCCTTCCAAATCCTTAGTGTCTTTGTGCGGCCGATTCCAGCCAGCCTCGCCAGGACCACCTGTTCATGTCCCCTCCCGCCTCCCTGACCTCGGAAGTGAGGGGAGCCATGATGGGAAACCCAGACAGCTGCTGCGGGCCACCCCCCACCCCCCACCCCGTCCCCACCAAATGAACCACCCAGTTCTAGGAATCGGGCCAGACCCTGGCAGATGCGTTACTCTCTGTGAGAAATGCTTCTGGAAGCACATTAACTCTTTCATTTCCTGCCTAACCCTCTTGTTTATTAGAAGATAAAGTCCGGGCTGGAAACCACCTAGATGCAGCCCTAGTCCTCCTGCCCTTGTCCCAGTGGCCCGATTCCAGTGGAGTGGTGGCAGCCGACCTCCAGGGTGGCCCCCATGACTCCTGCCCCCAGGGTCCATAGCCTTGGAGTCCCTCTCCCAGTGACCTGGGCTGGCCTGGGAAAGCAACAGGATTTTGAAGAAGTGACCGTGTGTGACTTCCAGGGCTAGGTCATAAAGGACATCACAGCTCCACCTTCTCTCTCTTCGTTGTGGGACAAGCCAGCTGCCATGTCACAAGGACACTCAAGCAGCCCTGTGGCGAGGATCACACGGTGACAGCTAGGGCCTACGTGTTTCTTGTGGTGTCAGAGGGGAGCCCAGCTGGACATCTGTGGCAACATAGATTGTATTCTGACCATTGCGGTAGCGGGGAGAGACCTCAGCGTGTGCAGAGCTCTGTGCCTGTCCGAGCAGACATGACCGTTTCAAGGGAAGAAGGAGGGAGAAGGGGAGGAACCCTGGAGGGCTAGAGCAGACTCTTAGACATAGCAACTCACAAGAAATGGGCAGGGGGCTGTTTTCTGGGGAGTGTTGGGCAGGGCAGGCGTTGGGTCAGCCTGAGTGTCCCAGGCGAGAACTCAGGGGCTGGGCCAGGCCTGGGAAACGGCCTTGGGCTGTTGGAAATCAGGCCAGTGCGTGCTCAAGTCCCCGAGGGTGCAGGGTGGGCGGGAGTGTGCTGAGGTCTCGCAATTCTCACCGGGGACCATTGAGGCCTCATCAAGAAGAGGGCTCAGGACACCCTGAGTCAAGCCGGGCCACAGAGGGCCTTCGGGGGCAGTTCCAGGCCACCAGAGTTTCAAGACAGTTTGTTCTGCAGCAGTGGGTCACTACACCCAGTGAAGACGAAAACCCAGGTTCCCAGAGTCGATGCCCCAGTGGCCCTTTCTCAGCAGACAGGCCAAGAGTGGGCTGCTCTGGTCTCAATCCCAGATACCTCATGTGCCGTGGTAATTTCAAAGCTTCAGCCAAAACATGAGAGACAGTGGGATCTTCCTTGAATCACCTGCCTATGTGTTAATTCCCATGACGGCTCAGGGCCCAGCAGACACTCAAGTGTCCTTCTAGACTGAACAGGTGGGACAGGGTCCTCCCCCACTATAAACACCTCCCCGAGTGACGTCCCTCCCACTAGGTGTGTAACCCTGTGAATGCCAGTGCCCGGCATCAGATCTGTCACACAACCAACTTGCCGAGCACTTCTCACGCGTCAGTGTGCCCGTCTCTGCCCTCCAGGAGCCGAGGTCGGGACCCCAGGGCACACTTGTTACTTCGGTTGGGTTCGGAGCAGGAGTTTGGGGCTGCAAAGGCAACATGAATCCCTTTACCTGTTGTCCCCCTTTGTCCCAGCTGCAGGAGTGCACTGATTGCCAAGGAGACATTCACAGCACAGCCACCCCAAAGCGCTTCATCTTTCTCTTAAGATGTGGTGGGCAGCCCGGCCAGGCTGCCCCCTGGGATGGAGCATTGTCCCGAAAAGGTTGCAGATTCAGTCCCCGCTCAGGGCACATACCGGAGGCAACTGATAGTTCTCACACATCGATGTTTCTCTCTCTCTCTCTCCCTTCCTCTCTCTCTAAAACCAATAAACATATTCTCAAGTGAGGATTAAAAACACATCGTGGACAGATGTGTTCCTGCCCTTTAGGACCAACTAGATGACTGATCGTCATCATCACGACAGGACAACAGTCTGCACCGGGGTGCCAGTTTTCCTCAAATGCAGGCCTAGGCCCCTCCAGGAATAGCTGTTACTTTATAAAACTCCAAACATTCACATTCAAGGTAGAGTAACAGCGGTGGTTGCCAGGCAGCTGGAGAAATCAGGGCCTTCAAGTACCGCTTCCTCTCAGAAGCCTTGTCTAACCTCTTGAGTAGAATTCAGTATCTGTCCCTCTGATTGGCTCTATATGCTGTCACTACACAGCTGTAACTCCTCGTCACCATTTGACTCCCCTGATGTCTATCTGTGGCACTGGTACTTAGAATGGTGTCTGGCAAGTAGTAAGTCCTTATCAGTAAGTGTAGGATGGATGGATGATGGATGGGTGGATGATGGATAGATAGATGGATGGATGGAGGATGGATGGATGGATGGATTGTGGATGGATGGATGGTAGATGGATGGATGGATGGTGGATGGATGGATGGTGGATGGATAGATGGATGGTGGATGGATGAATGGATAGATGGATGGTGGTTGGATGGATGGTGGATGGATAGATGGATGGATGATGGATGGATGGATAGATGGATGGATGGATGGTGGATGGATGGATGATGGATGGATGATGGATGGATGGATAGATGGATGGATGGATGGATAGATGGATGGATGGTGGATGGATGGTGGATGGATGGATGGAGGACAAAAATAGACAGGTAGAGAGCCAGTTCTCCTTGGAGTAACTTCCAGCGGCTCTGAGAGCAGTGCACCAGTTGTCAGTCACGGTCTAAAGCTAGGTGTGTGGCCATCCCTTAGATCGGGACTACATTTCCCACGGGGACAATGCAGGACCAGGGTGAACAGCACAGCAGCTTCCTGCCTGTTCTGTTAACCAGGACGTAACAATACACACTCACTGTTTCTAGTCCAGGTTCCAAACAACAGACTTATAAATGGACCTACAAATGGACTTTGCTCATTTTTAATCAATTTAGCAAAACTAAAAAGAGTGTATCATTTATTCATTGGAAACACTATTGCTTGCCAGGGACTAGTGCTGGATGGTGGAGACTCGGAGTTGAAAAGCAGTCTTTACCCCAGAGCCCCAGTCTCCTGGGAGGAGAAAAGCAGCCATCAAAAATAGCAGGTCCCCCGGCAGAGAGGGGGCGCCGAGCTAGGAGGCTAGGGGGTTTTCTTGGAGAAGACACTTGAATTGAAGCCTAAGAAGAGCAGGCCGGGGAAACAGTATACAAATGCACAGAGGTAAAGGAACGATCGATGATTTAGAACAAAGCTGTAGAGGCAGACCTGGGTTCCCATAATGCCTCGGTGCTTTCTAGGGATGCTGCTTGTGGGTCTCAGGCCCTTAGCGCCCTTGAGTTCTTCCTGCCTGGAAGGCGGGTGACAGTGGCCCCCTGGGGTTGGTGAGTGTGAATGAGAGAATGCACCTGTCTGACACAGGGTCCATGCCAGGTTGGATCCCGGGGAAGAGGCTGCCACTCTGGGTTGGAAGCAGACACGAGGTTGCAGGGCAGGTTGATGAGAAGTCGGATGGACAGGAGGGGAAGGAAGGAGCACAGGCACAGAGGGACAGGAGGGACCTGGGGAGCAGCATGGTGGAAAGAAGCCAGCACTGAACTTGAACCCAGTGCCCAGGAACGGAACTGTGAACACAGAGAGAGGGTCTGTGAATTGTGGTCCAAAAACCTGAGCAGGATAAACTGAAGAACTGCTTGCTATCCTGTCTGCTTCTAATTTCACCTTTCCTGCACTTTTATTTTAGGTGCAAATTACCCAAGTGATGGGCAATTTTTCTCACAGCCGTAGATGATGTGCCAGAGGTGGAAGAATTAAACTTCAAAGACAAAAGATTCAATTAATTTTTAAGATCCCTGTGAAATGGCTCAAGAATGCATTAAAGTCAGTCAGATTCCACACAGGATGGAATTTAGAAGGGGGGCGCTTTTGTGTCCAGGGCTCATTGGGGTTGGGCTCAGCCTCGCCCTCCAAAATTAACAACTTGTGTCATTGGCCATTCGGGCCGCTTTCTTAAAAAGATACGGGTCCAGTTTCTTTGTGGGAGAGGAGCACACAGACACGCACGTGGATATAGATGAGAACCTGGCACTGGCCAGTTTCGCAGCGGAGTCTCTCCTGGGCTAGACTGGCAGGTCGGCGGTCCCGTGAGGATGCTCGCAGGCCTGGTGTCCGGGACCGCGCAGTAACTGCGGCAACAGCGATGCCACTGTCAGCCAGGGCCTGTCAGCCGCGCCTGCTCAACCTTCGGGATCCCGCGGTTCTCTCCATGGGGCTGGGTGGGGCCCTTGGCGGGGCACAAGCGCACGGCAGAGGCTCCAGGGACCCCGCGGCAGAGACGCAGCGACAGACCCCACTCAGGGCCCGTGGAAGAGGGTTCTAGACACGCGGAACAGCATCACCGTCTCACTAGACTTTGTTCTGTGTGGGAAAGCAGCCGTTTCTCACAAAAACGAATGCCCTGTACTATGGGTTTATTATTCTTCATTTTAAATCCATCAGAGCTGTTTCGATTTTCTGTTTTAGTTTCCCATACGGTCAAGTCTCGGCAGCTGCAAACACAGAGCGGTGAGGCTCTCAGTCACTGCTAGGAGTGAGGTTTGAGAAGCTCCGTCCTTCTCTGGCCTCTGCCATGGTCCCCTCCCCCACCCGGCATCTGCTCTGACCCCATCACCCACCCTTCCCTCACCGAGTGAGTAGGTGAGCAGCCACTTGGAACCAGACCAGGCCAAGGACGTTCAGGGTCGCCATGGACTTCCCTCGGGGGGAGCTTACGGGGAACCAGCGACCAGGACTAACGAGCAGAATGACTGCAAACCACAATAGCATGAGGAGGGTCCGAATGCGGGGACCAAATGCAGGGCTGACACAGAGAGCAGACGGGGCATTGCAGAGTGGAGTGTGATTGGCGGGCCTCCGGGGGGGGAGCCGGCTTTCCTGTTCAGATCCACCCCAGCCTGCCTTAGCAGAGGGACCAGGCAGCACCCAGCTCTGTGGTGGGCAGGGGCAGCATCGCCAGCCTGCGTGACTCCCAGTCTTATTCCTGCATCCCAGCCCCCAACGAGCCCCTCCAGTCACAGAGTCCGGACAGTGACCTGAAGCCCAGGTCCTCAGCTAAACATTTGTTCCTGTCTGTTGTGGGCACCTGTGATGTCCTTATGTGGCCCCAGGTTGTGCCTGCCTGGCGTGGGGACTCTGACTGCCCCTCCCTTTTCAACCACAGAAGTGAGTCATGCAGCTTGTCCTTCGAGGCCATGCAGGAGGGAACCTGGGCATTTCTGTGTCCTGCCTGCTGCTGACTGAACAAATCCCAGCTGCAGCCCCCCCACTTCCTTTCAGAGGACCCCAACTTCTCTGATGTCCCCTCTTTCTACAATCACACCCCAGGGCACACTAACTTCCTCAACTCAGTACAGCAACGGAAGAATATCAGAGTATGGGCGTCCAAAGAAACCGTGGCTGCTGCGTGTCCGGGGAGGCTGCTGGCTCCCTACCCCAGGGACTCACCCTGCTTTATGGTGTTGGGGAGGAGGGGGTGGGGACACCGGCTGCGTGGTGCCCAGGTGTGAATCCCAGCTCCACGGCGATGCGGGAGCTGTGTGACCTTGGCCAAGTCCCTTCTCTCTCTGCTTCTGCTTCTCACCTGTAAAGCGGCAATGCCCAGAGCACCTTCCTTACTGCGTTATTGCTCAGATTACATGACTCAAGCCTGGCCGGTGGCTCAGTTGGTCAGAGTGGCATCCCGATACACCAAGGTTGTGGGTTCGATCCCTGGTCAGGGCACATACGAGAATCAACCAATGATGCATCAGTCAGTGGAACAACTAATCACTGTTTCTCTCTGTCCCTCTCCCTGTCTCTCTTCCTCTCTCTCTATAATCAATCTAAATTTTTAAAAAATGATTATATGACTTAATAAAAGTAAAATTACCTAAGACATTGCATGCCACACAGTAATGGCAGTTTTATCATCATCATCATCATCATCATCATTAGGAAAATGTCCTCGTCAAAATAAAGCAAACTTTCACACACACAAATATGTACTTGCCTGCCCTGTATCTTACCCGAAATTGTAATCTCTGTGATTCCTAAACAGGTAGTTGTATACAGTTATCTTCCACGCTAACACTGTCCTCTCATTGGTGTTCTAAATTTCTTTACTTTTTATTTTTCCTTGACTATAAATATGAAATTATTCAAAATAGGAATAGAAAGGAAAGCTACAAAATTCCTGATCAATCTTATTTTGTGTCATTTGTTATTTTGTTACATATTTGGTAATTTAACAATCTTTGCTCTGCTTTGGATTTTAAAATGACAAGATGACATGAATCCACACAGTTTTTAAAATTTATTAATTTTAGAGAGAGAGAGAAACACTGATTTGTTGTTCCACTTATTGATGCATTCATTTGTTGATTTTTTTTTTTTAAGATTTTATTTATTTTTATAGTCAGAGGGGGAGGGAGGGAGAAAAAGAGGGGAAGAAACATCCATGTGTGGTTGCCTCTCGCACCCCGCACTGGGAGCCTGGCCCGCAACCCAGGCATGTGCCCCAACTGGGAATTGAACCAGCAACCCTTTGGTTCTCAGGCTTGTGCTCAATCCACTGAGTTGCACCAGCTGGGGCCATTGGTTGATTCTTGTATGTGCCCTGACTGAGGATCGAACCCACAACCGTGGCACATCAGGATCACACTCTGACCAACTGGGCCACCTGGCCAGGGCTAATCCACACCTTCTTACAGTAGAAGATTCAACACGAACACAAGCCTACAGAAAGGATGACTGTCCCCTCTGCTACCTCCACCCTGTGCCTTGTGCCCACCCTCACGTGGAGTGACCCGCAGTCTACTTTCTGTGCCCTGACATGGATATAGCTTTGCTTTTTTTCTGTGCATAAAGCCTCTGTATCCTGATTTTTCAACTTGCTTTTTCCCCTTCATGTGTTGTACACAGGCCTCCCTGTTAGGAGATATCGACTGATTGAGCAATGGGTACCTCACTCTTAGCGATTATTACTGCTTTACCCAGCCCTGCCCCCATTCACAGACATTTGTTTCCAATGTTGCTTTTACAGACAATGCTGGAAAAAACACCCTTCCCACAAGTGGTTCCATCATTCTATTTTAAATTTATTTATACCCTGCCTACTACTAAAAAGGATTTTGAAAAGCTAAAAATTACTTCCTAAGTCGAATCCAAATCTGAGGGATGCCAGTTGTGATTTAAAAAAAAAAAAAACGAGAGTGGAGGGAATCAAGCAAATGTCAGAAAATTCGTAAGTGAATGGAGCTGGAAGGGTAACTTGGAGAAGGCGGAACAGATGGGCCTTTGCGACTTGGGATCCACAGGGTTCTGGAGATGCTCGTGTCTGAAGCCCAAGATGCCGCCCTGCCGTTCTCGGCAGCTCAGATGGAAAGCACAAGGATGTGAAATTGATTTTTCCCCCAAACAGGCACTCCCACCAAATCGCCCTTCACCATTCTGTTTTTGAGTAGCTGCAAGAGTGTTGTACGCATTTGAGATCAGGGAGTGTTGTTAATGACGTTCTGACTTATGTACGTGTTCCTTTCTTCTACACGTGTTCACCCTCTTTCTGTCTCTTCATTTCTCAAGTCAGTTCTCTCCTCAATATTGGAAATTTTATGGGAGCTTTGCCCTGTGCCCCGCACTGGCCAGTCTAGAGAAAGGAACGGAGCCTACCATAGCAGGTTATTCCTGCGAACTCTCTCTCTCGGAAGGCACATTCAGTCAGAGGCGTCCCTCCCACCCACTCCCAAACTCCAAAGCCATGCTTGGTTGCTATGGCGCCCTAATGGGGACCCCTTCCAAGAGTCAGTGAGGCCTCCCTGACCCGTGTGGTGCAGTCGGTTGAGTACCATGAGTGCCATTCTGCAAAGCGAAAGGTCGCCGGTTCAATTCTCAGTCAAGATGCATGCCGGGGTTGCAGGCCTGGTCCTCAGTCGGGGCGATGTTTCTCTCCCTCTCTTTCTCCCTCCCTTCCTTTTCTCTAAAAGTAAATAAATAAAGCCTTTAAAAAAAAAGAGTGAGGCCAAGTCTGATTAAACTAAACTCCTTACTCGGGATTTTCGGAAGAAACATGCGTGAGGGTGATGAAGGTGGTAAGGGTCTAGGGGAGGGGAGGAGGCAGGAAAATTCCAGAGAAAAGTCAGCTGACGGTTCAACAGGATGTTAGTGTGAAGGAGGGACAAACGCGTCCTTCCCTAGTTACACTTTTTCTGCTACCACGTTACATCCTGAAGACCCCTGATGCCCTTCACCATCTTCCACCCAGTTACGCTGGAGGTCCCAGGTGCTGTCCTTGCTCTGGGTCTTTCCCGGCAGCTCTGCAATCACAGCATTCAGACACCCAGTCCCCTAGCCATTCGTCTATGGGGTGGAGGCCTGAGCCCCCTCCCGGCTAGCTGTCCAGCCTGGTCGCCGCCATTCTTGCCTGAGGTCAGGGTCTCTGCTGGGAACCTGCAGTGCGTGCCCAGAGCCGGACTACCAGCTTGGTCACCGGGAAGCAGCACTGCCCTGTCACTCCTCCCCCGGTCCCGCCGCCCTCGTGCCAGCTCGGACACTCCCAGGGCACCTGGAAGAAAGGCTGTGTCTGAGGGAGGCCCGCACCCGCAGCTGCACCGGCTCCCCCAGCCCTCAGGAGTAGCTCGTGGGAATGTCAGGTGAGCTCACCCAGTGGGCACATTCTGCGTTGGTGGCCTGGATCAGCCATGGTGTGGCTTTCACACCATGGAAGCTCATCCAACACTACAACCAGGGCCTTTTAGAAAATGTCTCCCAGAGAGCCACGGACTCGACAGCGGCCAGCACACCAGGGTTTGTGTCTAAATGCCTGAGGCCCCTTCCTGAGGGCGCTGGTCTGCCTTTGAAACTGTATTTGCAAAGGCTACCCCCTTTGGTGAAATGAACTGGAAACAAACCAGGAAGCATGGACCCGAAAAGAGCTGCCATGGAGCTCTGGAAGTTTCCAGGGCCCTGGCTGACGCCACACCTGCTCACAGCGTCCTTTCTGAACACGGGACCAGGACCTTTGTCTGGCGCTGGGCCCCGAAACCCCAGGAGAGCCTTCTGTGCTGCTTGAGTGGATCACGGTCGGTTACCCCGCGGGTGCCTCTTCGCCGGCCGTTCCAGTTCCAGTTCACTTGGTAGGCAGGGCCATCGCACCGCCTCGCTTGTGCTTTGGGAGAGGGTTGACCAGCATCTGAGGAGGGGAAGGAAAGGAGCTGCAGTAAGGGCAGGGCTTGAGTGCCGACTGGCCTTGAAGGATCCAGAACTGTCTGGCTGTCTGCTCCGCACTTGAACCTGAGGAGCACAGATGCTTGTAAGAGCCACAGCGTGGATGGTGTTAGGAACTCGGCCCCCGCCTGCTTGGGCTGGCTGTGCACCCCTCACCTGTGCAGTGGAGGCAGTACTAACTCCTCTCCTGGCGGGTGCATAGTGAAGATTGAGGAAGTGGGCCCTACAAAAGGCTGGCTGCCTGGGCCCCAAGGGGACCCTGCTTGAAGATGGAATGCTCTGCAGGCAAGTCTTGCAAGCCTTAAGAATGTTATCTTTCGAGTTTTTGTTTTGTAAGCGAAGCCCTCGGGGCCTGCCTAAGACCTCCCTCAGAGCTAGGTTCCCTGGCCCCACCTGGCCACTCCTCTCCTTCCCTGTGACCTTGGCTGCCCTTTGCTTCTAGCGGGTGGTGGGGGCACAAGAGGGTTGGCCCTGTGTCCTTTGGCTTCCGGATCAGGGCCTGGCAGCATCTGTCCTGCCCAGGGCTGTCAGTGACCACCCCAATCCAGGTACCCAGGTATTCGGGTGCAGAGGTTGCTGTACTGTGGAGGGGAGGGTCACTTGTCTGCCAGGGACTGCGTGGCGGGCTTCCTTGCATCCAGCTGGGGTGCACTGGCTCTGGGGCTCTGTGTGTGTGTGGGGGGGTGGGAACAGGGGGATTCAGCAGCTGGTAGGTGTGTGAACACTGACCAGGCAGGGTGGAGCCCCCAGGTACCTGGGAGGGCCACCCTCCCCCAGGAGTGCCCCTGTGCCCCAGAGAGAGTGACATTAAATAGAAAATAAAACCTGCGGGGACAGGCCTGAGACAGACCACGGAAGAAGGGAAAATGGTGAATGTCTGAGCACCTTGTAACGGCACTTGCCCCTGCGTTTGGAACAAGGGGCCTCCTACTTTAATTCCACACCGGGCCCCACACATTACGTAGCCAGGCCTGCTGAGAACAGTCCCCGGCACATAACAGTGCAGTAAAAGTCTACCGTGATAACAGTCACTGCTACACCTCTGCTCCATGTGGGGTCACGTGTCCCACAGGTCTCTCCAGGAAAGGTTAAGGGCCATGTCTGTCAGGGTCCCCTGGGGACTTCTGCAGTGGTCTTGGCGAACGAGGATGGCCTCCTTCCCAGAGGAGACTCAATCCATCATGGATTCTAACGGGTTAAACCCACCCCTCTCTGGACCATGCAGCCAAGCACTGAATCTTTATTGAACGTCGGGGAGTAGGGTGGAGGGAGATGGCAGACTGTCCTCCCAGATCTAGAGAGGGGACCGCACATGGACATTTTACAAGGACACTGTCCCAAGGACATTCTGTGAACCCCAAGCAGGCGGGGGCCCTGGGAGGGAGGGGGTTGCGTGGCCCTGGAGCTGTGATTTGCTGGCTGAGTGTGCACCAGGACTCCCTGGACGCCCCCACATACCATTGCTGGGCACACCCCAGATTGGTTCGGTTGGTCTGGGGCTGGGCCTGACAAGCACCAGGTCCCAGGGGTGCTGCGCTGTCCCCATCTGAGAACTTGGAGGTGTGGAAGGCTTCTGGGAGCAGGAGGGGGCTTGTGATTGGTGGTGGGGGGAGCGACCGCAAACAGGACTGATGGAAACAGAGGCACCGTGGCCACTGGTCAGTTAGTGAACTTCAGTTTATAAAACCCGTGTTCCCTGAAAGGCCGTGCTGGACCCTCGATGAGGCTGCGTCTCAGAGCAGGCTGGAGCCCTGGACCGCCGAGGGTCAGCCTCCCAGAGGTGTGCCCACGGGGGTGTCCTTTGCTTCACATTATGGTTCCACCAAAGCACAGCTCTGAAAGGGTGGGATTTCTACACAGGTAACGGCAAAGTTCCACTAGCATGTGATGCTCTCAGAGTGCAGGAGAGGGAAACCTTCCTTCTGCTCTCGTAGGTTGAACTGACCTGAGACACAGGAGCAGGGAGAAAGCATGTACATTCACTTAACATTGCTGCATGTGCCCAGGAGTCTTCCGGGGGAAAGCAAGTCCTGAAAACCCCAAAGCTTAGGCACCTCTGGACCAGTAAATCTGTGGGGACGCCTGCGAAAGGTCGGGGTTGCTTTAGTGGGTTCAGTGGTCGGGGTCCTGACTCCCAGTCCCTGGTGATGAGGCTGTTCTCTCAAGATCTGCCTCGTCCCTCCAGCTCTTTCCCTGGCCCCGGCGAGTTGTGTCACCCATTTGTGAGAGTCAACCTAGTAGACTCTGCCCTGTGTGTGCCACAGCCTCCCCTCCCCTCCGTGTCAAAGCTCTGCCTCAGTCTCCCTGAGCGTCCAGCTGCAGCGTTCACGTCGAGGGCGACCTCAAGGTCTCCAGCTCCCGGCTCATGCAGCGCCCAGCAAGCTCCGTGTACCAAGCAGAGCTCTTGGGCCGCACTGTCATAGCATGGACACCCGCCCCCTCTGGACAACGTCTGCCCGCCGGCCTCCTCCAGCTGCACCCTAGGGGGTGCTTCCCGGAGCTCTCCTGAAAAGGCAGCCACCGGCGTCACACAGCACCCTGGCTCCCCGTGGGAGCCCTCCCCACCCCACCCCTGGGCGCTCACGCACCCGCACCGGCTCACCTGTGTGCCCCAGGGTTTCTTCTGCATGCCCAGAGACTGCACGCAGGAACTTCTCACCATCTGGTGGGCCACAGCCTCCTTCAAGGAGGCCCAAAGCCCCCCACCCACGTTGGCCCTTTGGGGCGCCCGTTAGAGCAACTGCTCACCTTTACCATTTGCTCTCCTGTTGTTGCTGAATAATCCTTAATGGTGAACTCGGGCTGCTTCAGTGACGGTGTGCTTTCTGTCTCCTGGTCGTTCCTACACTGATGCAGACAGCAGTTACTTTCCTAAGTGGATCTTGAACTAGGCATCGATGCCAAATCTCTCGTGAGTTTGGACGGCTTGTTGGTTTTGTGGGCTTTTGAACGGAGATGTTCTGTCCTCTCAAATGGTGGCAGTGTCCATCCCCCGCTCCCTCTCTGTAGGTCCCTCATATTCTCTCCTGCTGCACCGGCCAGGCCTCCGATGCTGTGCCGGTGTCGGAGATGGACACCGTGGACCCTTGTTTCGTGCCTTTTCTTAAAGTAACGTATCTCAGATTTCTTTATCATCCATGACATCTGCCATAGACTTTCCATACCAGCTGAAGGAAGTTACTTTCTTTTCCTAAATTTTCTGTATTTTTTTTTCTTTTTTCTTTTTATTTAAGATTTTATTTATTTATTTTTAGAGAGAGCGGGAAAAGGAGGAAGAAAGAGAGGGAGAGAAACATTGATGTGCAAGAGATACATTCATCAGTTGCCTTTCGCACGCCCCCAACTGGGGACCCAGCCCGCAACCCAGGCGTGTACCTTGACTGGGAATTGAACCAGCGACCTTTCAGTTTGCAGGCCAGCACTGAGTCCACTGAGCCACACCAGCCAGGGCTCTCTTCCTAAATTTCTAATAACTTTTTTTTTTTTTTTTTTTTTTACCACAGATGGGTGTTTCTTTCACATGCTTTTCATGAAGTTTTCTAGGTAATTCTGAGGTTTTTCTCCGTTAGACTACTGCATATTTATTAATAGATGTTCTTTCAGTGAAAGGGTGGACAAGGGGTACAGTAAGCTGTGGAGGAGATTCCAGTGGTGTTTTAAAATATTGTCTTGTATCTCACAGTTGTAGAATCTAGAAAGTGCTAACCTGTTCCAAGAAGAAAGAGGTTCTGCTTTTTTTAGGGCCTGTTCCTGCTTTAAGATCCAACTCTCGGTTTTAAAATACCAGCTCGGAATAGTCTTTACTTAAAGGAAGTCTCTTCTCTAACAACAGACTATAATAGCTAACACTTTGAGGTTAAGATTATGTTTTTGCCAATATTGGACAAAGGGGAAACTTCTTTTTTAATTAAAAAGACTTAATTACAAAAGCAGGACACACTGCATTAAAATTAAGGCAATTTTCAAGGCGCAGAATAAGGACGGCAAGCCTCTCACCTCCTTCCTCCCCCGTTCCTGTTACAGAGCAGGGGTTTATAACCTGGAACTCGGGAAAAGCTTTTTCACGATCCCAGTTTGGCAGTATCGCCCATCAGTTTTCTGAAAACCAGGTAGATATCATAGCAAATGGTCTACATTTGAAAAAAGTAAGAGAAGCACCACAGAACATTATGACTGTTGAAGAGGAAGATGGGAGAAGGTTTTGAGATGACGGGACCATCTCAGCCCCAGGGTCACCTGGAAGGAGGGATCTTTGTGTGAGAGGCCGGGTGGTGCCCGGGTGTTAGGAGAGGTGCCGGTTCTCCCAGCAGGGGTGGGAGCGGGAGGTGCCGGGCAGGGGGAGGTCTGGGGGATGGTCAGCCACGCTCCAAGTCCTCCTGTGGGAGTCCTCCACAGGATGAGTTCTTTATTTTATTTGGAGTATTACAATGTCCCCAAATACTTATGTACCGTATTTTGCCATGCATAATGCACACTTTTTTACCCAAATTTTTGAGGGAAAAATAAGGATGCACATTATACATGGGTAGTACTAATTCTGTATCTACATAAATGTTTTTAATCTTTTATTCATGCTTATGCATTAGAAGTGTAACTCTAGAAAGCACTAACTATATCCACATGCAAAATAGTACCCTGGAATACAATAATACAAAAAACAAGTCTCTAAGTGTAAATAAATAAATAATTGAATTAAAAAATTAAAACTAGGAACCAGACTCCCAGCCAAGATGGAGGCATAGGTAGACACACTGTGCCTCCTCGCACAACCAAAAGAAGGACAACAACAAATTTAGAAACTAAAAACAACCAGAACTGACAGAAAATCGAATTGTATGGAAGTCTGACAACCAAGGAGTTAAAGAAGAAACATTCACCCAGACTGGTAGGAGGGGCGGAGACGGGCAGCCGGGAGGAGAGGACTCATAGGAAGGCGGTGGCTGGTGGACTGGGCGGTCCCACACCCACGAGAAAGAACAGATCAAAGCTCCAGAAAAAACACAACTAAGCGACGAAGAGATAGCCAACCTATCAGATACACAGTTCAAAACACTGGTAATCAGGATGCTCACAGAATTGGTTGAATATGGTCTCAAATTAGATGAACAAATGAAGGCTATGCTAAGTGAAATAAAGGAAAATGTACAGGGAGCCAACAGTGATGGGAAGGAAACCGGGACTCGAATCAATAGTGTGGACCAGAAGGAAGAAAGAAACATTCAACCAGAACAGAATGAAGAAACAGGAATTCAAAAAAATGAGGAGAGGCTTAGGAACCTCCAGGATGTCTTGAAACATTCCAACATCCGAATCATAGGGGTACCAGAAGGAGAAGAGGAAGAGCAAGAAATTGAAAACTTATTTGAACAAATAATGGAGAACTTCCCCAATCTGGCAAAGGAAATAGACTTCCAGGGAGTCCAGGAAGCTCAGAGAGTCCCAAAGAAGGTGGACCCAAGGAGGAACACACCAAGGCACATCATAATTACACTACCCAAGATGAAAGATAAAGAGAGAATCTTAAAAGCAGCCAGAGAAAAGGAGACAGTAACCTACAAAGGAGTGCCCATCAGACTGTCAGCTGATTTCTCAAAAGAAACCTTACAGGCAAGAAGGGGCTGGAAAGGTAATGAAGGGGCAACACAGATGGAGACGTGGAGGGTGAAATGGAGGCCGTGGGGCATTCAGACTGGTCACTGGGGTCAGTCAGCAGCTGCCACACTGCAGGCCGAGTGGCTTCAACAGCAAACATTTATTCTCTCTCAGTGGGGCAGTCTGGGAAGTCCAAGGTCAAGGAGCCTGCTGATTCCGTTTCTGGTGACAGCCCAGTTCCTGGCTTTCAGAAGAGTGCTTTCTTGCTGAGTCCTCACTGGGAGGGGACAAAGTGAGCCCCTGGGTGCCTCTTCCCTGAAGGACACTAATCCGATAAGATCAGGGCCCCACCCCATGACCTCATTTAACCCTGGTTCCCTCCCAAAGTCCCACCTCCAGTACAGTCATAGAGCAGGTGGGAGCTTCCGCTAGTGACTTTGGGAGGGAGGTACTTTGGAATTTGGTAAGCTTTCTGTGCCTCGAGGCTTCCCCAAAAGATACTTCCTGTGAAGGCCACATGGAAAGAAGGACAGTAGAAGAGGAAGCCAAAGTCGAGTCAATGTCGTTTGCTCATGGTCATTGATTTCCTTCGAGTTTATACCAACTGATACGGATAGGAAGCAGGATTGTTGGTTTTGTTTTGTTTTTTCTTTTTTAAAGATTTGCTTTAGTCCAGCTAAGCAATTTCATACTGGAACAAGGAAGAGGTTGCTGCTTGCACAGGCAGGTTTTTTTCTATGGAGGCAAAATAAGGTGATGTTACTTAATCATTATATGCACCCTCACCTTTTCCAAAAGGGACTGGAGCCTGCTGCAAAGTGAAATGGAGAATTCTCTGACTGCAGAAAAAGCCAAGGCAGGCTGGACTTTGTGTCAGTGTTGTTGCTTGTCACTGATGTACTTGTCCTGATTTTTAATCTTGCCTTCCCGGGACCCGCCCTCATCTTTTAAGACCTGTCAGTGCAGGAAGTGTCGCGGGATGCGCAGTATTTGTCCGCACTGAGGCGCACACATTGGTTCCTTGAAAGGGATTGCTGGCTGGTGGGATTTACTTTCTAGCAGATCCCCCAGGCAGGCCTGCTGTAATTCCTGTGTCTTAAATAGAGTGAAGTGTTAAAAACCTCACACAGGATAATGGACGGATCTGCTACATAGTCCTTTTGGTCAGTTTTCATGATACCGTCGGAAAGTCCTACCCAGAGACAGACCGTAGAATGGTTTTCTTCAATATTAGGAAATCTAAGTAGAGAAAGCTAGCCACAAGTTTCTAGAAAGCACAGCTAACTACAGTGTTACTACTTCTACTCTGACCAGACCTTTGCTTCCCTGGTCTTGAAAACTGTCCACCTTTCTAGTCACTCCACTTCTTTTACGAGCACCCCCTGAAGCCAACAGCCGTCCTTCTGGTTCAGGGACAGACACCAAGTGCGCTGATCGATAGTGCACGCTCAAAGAGCCACCCTCTGCCACCAGCCCCTCCTTCTGCCACCGGCTGCACTGTGTCACCCCAAAATCCACGTGGAAGTCTTAACCTGCTGTACTTTAGAATGTGACTGTATTTGGAGGTAGGGCCTTTTTTTAAAAAAGATTTTTATGTATTTATTTTTAGAGAGAGGGGAAGGGAGGGAGAAGGAGAAACATCAGTGTGTGAGAGAGACATGGGTCCAACTGGGGACCTCGCCCACAACCCAGGCCTGTGCCCTCTCTGGGAATTGAACCAGTGACCTTTCGGTTCACAGGACGGCAGTCAGTCCACTGAGCCACACCAGCCGAGGATAGAAGGAGAGTCTTTAAAAAGGAATTAAGTTAAAATGAGGTCATGTTGGTGGGTCCTAATTCAATGAAACTGGAGTCCTTATAAAGACAGTAGGACACAGGCACACAGAGGAAAGACCAGGTGAGGACACACCAAAAAGGCAGCCATCTGCCCTGGCTGGTGTGGCTCAGTGGATTGAGAGCCGGCCTGGGAGTCAAAGAGTCCCCAGTTTGAGTCCCAGTCAGGGCACACGCCTGGTTTGCAGGCCAGGTCCCCATTTAGGGGCACATGAGAGGCAACCGATTGATGTATCTCTCTCATATCAATGTTTCCCTCCCCTTCTTTCTCCCTCCCTTCCCCTCTCTCTAAAAATAAATAAGTAAATAAAATCTTAATAATAAAGAAGGCAGCTATCCACAGTCAAGGACAAAGATTTCAGGAGAAACAGACCCCATAGACACCTTGATCTCACTGCCAGTGCCCAGACTTGTGAGAAACTAAATGTGCACTGTTTAAGCGGCCTAGTCTGTGCTACTTTGTTACGGCGGCCCTAGCAGACTGACACACCTGCTTAGATGCCCCAGATCACACATTTCTCCTTCCTCAAAGGAAGTGCGGGACAGACAGGCTTGAGAGCTGCAGTAGGGGACAATGTGACATGACACCCTTCTCTGATACCAGATTGGGCGTCAGTATGACAGGGACTTTGAGTTACTTTCCTAGCATGGGGCAGGGCGGGTGGGGGGCGGTAGTAGGTTCTGCTCAATCGTCTGTCCTCTCTTGTCCGGGCCCCTTGAGATCTTTGGAAAACCTTTTTGAAATCTGGAGATGGTAACATCTGTAGCTGTTAGTTTCTCTCATGGAACTGAAACATGTTACATATATGCTCAGTTTGATTTTTAGCCCCCCCTTCTCAATTAGCTTCTTTTGATTATATGAATACTTTATAATCACTAGAAAATTTTTGGAAATCCAGACCCACTACTATTTTGCGCTGTTTTTTCTTCTAACCTTTTAAATAGTGTATTCATATCAATTAAAATCCAAAACAGTATTTTAACTCCTCCATATGTTTGTATTAATAATTTTACTTTTTACTTTCTCTTCGTCTAACATGGTACTGGCCATCATATTAAAACTTTTGCAGCCCTGGCCAGGTGGCTCAGCTGGTTGGCACGTCATCCCACACACCAAAAGGCTGCAGGTTTGATTCCCAGTCAGGGCGCATGCCCGGGTTGTGGGTTTGATCTCCAGGCAGGGCGCTTGCAGGAGGCAACCAACCGATGTTTCTCTCTCTCCCTTCCTGTCTCTCTAAAATCAATACAAATATGATTTCGGGTGAGGATTAAAAACTGCCTAAAAACCTTTTGTAAACATTCTGTTATTTGAAAGTACACATTTTATTTAAACTTTCCATCTTCGATGACTCTGGACTCGACCTGCATGTAACTCTGCCCAGCTGCTCTACCTCAGACTCCAGCAGCCATTACCCCCAATCCACCCCGACACGTCTCGGAAGCTTTCTCGTGCGCCGCTGTCCCCGTGGGGCTTGGTGTTGGTTTGAGGTGGGCTGCGGGGGAGAGGGTGGCGGTGGCTGCTTCTGGGTTCATCTCCGTTTCTCCGTGCCTGGTGCTCTTTCTCTCTGTTCCTTCCTACCGCATTTGTCACCTCAGTTCATGGCTTATTCTGTCTCTTCTGTGCCCTAGGAAGGGAATGTTTCTTGCTGAGGGGAGAAGTCTGGGGCCAGTAGGAAAAGACAGAGCCCGTGACAGGAAGTGGCCTAAGAGAGGACAAGCTAGGGGTGCAGTCCAGGGAAGGCAGGAAAGAAAGGACACCTGGGCACTTTTGGGACTGATAATGGCCAAAGGTTAGTGGCATCCTAATTATTCTAGTGACAGAAAATTATTGCACTATCATCATCTTCATCATCACTCTGTAGCCCTTTGGGGAATCCCTTCCTCTCACATAACCTCTCACAGCTGTAGCTATTCCTAGGGTCCGCTAGCCCAGACTTCCAGTGATACTCATTTAACACAAAAACATCATTTCCATTTCTTATTCAAGTTTTCACTTTGATACAAGCTGACCTTTCCTTTGTGCCAGGGGACTGCCACGGTTTTGTAGAACCTAGAGCGGGTTTTCCCAACACAGGTTCACCCAGAGGCCAGGTGGCTCCAACAACCGGTCGCATCCCGCCAGGCAGACAGTGTGCGCCGAGTCCTAAGGGGGCAGCAGGCACGCGGCTGGCCGAGAAATGAGCTGCATCTGTGTGCTTTCCCACGGAAGCAATTCTGTGTTTTGATCCGATGTCTCCCATTTTTGAAATCTTGGAAACTCATTAAAAAATTTCTAAACATGGTACAAGGCAAACAAAACACATCTGTGAACCGCTGGCTGGGAACCTCTCACTCAAGGCATATTTATTCCCATTCACAGAATCTTTTCTCTCTCTCGTCCAAGTTGACGTTCCAGTCACACAGCCCAAGCTGAGCTGCCCAGAAGATGTCTTTACCGTGGGGCCAAGCCTCCCGCCCTCCTCCCCAGGGGTAAGGAAATGCAGTGCCAACCGAGAAATGAAATTGTGCCAAGGCAGTTTGGTAGGGAATTATAAAACCCCCCCTTCCGGGAGAGTTTTAGGTAAATACATGAAGTATTTAGGTAAAACAGTAACTCCATTTATAAAAGTGATTAATTTCCCAAATCTATTCAAAGAGAATTTGCTAGCAAGGGATACAATGGAAGAAATAATAAAGGCAGAATGTTTCTAATTTTTATATTTGAGGAGAAGAAATGGAGTTAGCTTTCTTATGAAATTACAAGCAAAAAGAAAAAAAGATGTGACATATCATATCAAAACACTCATTTTAAGAAACATTATTTTCTACCCTTTGTGAAAGGAGTGAAAATATACCCAAAAGTAGTCAGATGATTGTTTTAGGATTGTACTTTAAGTTTTTAATCTCTACTCTTCCTTGGCACTGCCTACGGAGGTGGCAGCCATTCTCTTTCTTGGTACCATGGCGGCCCTCAGACCCCTCATGAAACCCAGGATTGTCAAAAAGAGGACCAAGAAGTTCATTCGGCACCAGTCAGACCGTTATGTCAAAATTAAGCGGAACTGGCAGAAACCCAGAGGTATTGACAACAGGGTGGGCAGAAGATTCAAAGGCCAGATATTGATGCCCAACATTGGTTATGGGAGCAACAAGAAAACAAAGCACATGCTGCCCAGTGGTTTTCGCAAGTTCCTGGTCCACAACGTCAAGGAGCTTGAAGTGCTGCTGATGTGCAACAAATCTTACTGTGCTGAGATTGCTCACAATGTCTCCTCAAAGAACCGCAAAGCCTTCGTGGAAAGAGCAGCCCAGCTGGCCATCAGAGTCGCCAATCCCAATGCCAGGCTGCGCAGTGAAGAAAATGAATAGACAGGTTGTGTGCACATTGTATTTGTGTTCATAAAACCTTAAAATCTGCAAAAAAAAATTTTTTTTAATCTCTAGTTTTTCTTATTAATGTAACAGAGCTAGTGGCTAAATTCCAGCATGCAATTTTTGTATAAAAATACCCAATTCATTCTCATTTTGACTTTCTGCTATTGACAGTCCTGTGGTTTATCTGTGGGAAGAATACTTGGGGTTTTATTTTATTCGTTGTATTAATGAACATGAAAAGGATGACACTTTTGGAATGAGAAAAGATAGTACTTTTTTGACATCCCCAATGCTGGTGAAGAGCTTCTAACGCTGCTAGGTTGCTCATTGGTCAAAACAGACAACAACCACTCCCTTTGGAAAATTAGCTGGCAATTACAAATTAGCTACCATAAAACATGGAGGAGGTCTTTTGTTGTTTTGTGAGATTTTAATCTTTATTGAAAAGGTTTGGCATCTGGTCCAGCCTTTTACTGATAATGCTATGGAGAGGAAGACAAGTGGTGGTTCTTCAGGTATTACAACGCTACCGCTAATTGATGGATAAGCTCCTGGGTGTTAAGCTTCTGAATTTAAAGGACATTTTTACTTTTAAAAAATTTTATCCAGAGTTTTCTTTCCTGATGACCATGTCTCCTAGAAATGTAAAAAATTTACATGTGTACATTCTGTACATAGATGGTATAGTATATTATTTCCTTCCCAATCCAGTAGCTAAAATGCAGACAAAGACTGGATGTTAAAACAAAATCAAATTATTTTATTGAGGGAACATGCATTTGGTAAAGCAATAAAAATATTTGAGCACAATGCTTTGCATGTAAACACATGCAAATATTTGAGCGAGATGCAATACTTGCATATGTTAAATAAGTATTTAATTGTTACTGGAATGAAAATGAAATGTTTCATTTCATTGTATTATTGCAATGAAAACACTCCAAATAATTACCGTCAAAAATGTAAATTTAGCGTTCAAAGTTTAGCGTTTTCAATCTACATCTTGTCCTTAGATTTTATACAATTTGGGAGAAGAGTAGTTAGTCCTTGTTACAATGTATCACCTTGTTGGAGGGGAATTAACATAATTTGAATGGCCAAGTAGTAAAAATTAAAACCTGGTATTTACTGCCCATTCATTGCAAAAGTCCTATGCAAATTTGCATCGAGAAATGAACAGAATGGACACGAGAGCATAACTGTCGCATAGTTAGAGATGGTGCATCCATTTTGAGGACGGACAGCCACCTACGAGCAATGCACGTGTGGCCCCAGCGGAAGAATTTCCCGGCATCGACGCCCCTGGACGACGGCCGGGGCAGCGCGGCACCGGGGACCTGGGCTCGCGCCGCCTTCTCCCGGGGGCTTTTATTTCATTTCACTCTCCAGGAAACGAGAGAACTCCACGCGCGACCTAAGCAGGGACACGTAGAAGGACAACAAGAAGGACCCTCTGCCACCTGCTACACTGAGACCCAGAGCGTGGTTCCCCAGAGCCCGCCCGCCGCCGGGACAGAGGCCGAGTCGCCGCCACGGTGAGAACAGGTGACAGGGAGGCGGCGGGGTCGGCACGGATTCCTCCGCCGCCCGCGGGTCCTTCCGCGCCAAGTAGTGCGCCGCCGGCCGGCTTCCGCAAACGGGGGCCGCGGGGACCGGCCCTCGCGATCGAGCGGCGAGCGGGCAACCCGAGTGTGGGGAGTCCCCCACTGTGAGGGGCCTCTCGGGAGGGCGTGTTTTCATCTGCGCAGCCGCAGTGGGCCTGGCGGCCTGGAGAGAGATCGGGGGGCCGACCGCCCGGGAGCAGGGAGAGCACGAGCGAGCGGCAGCGGCGCGGAGGCGTGCAGCTCACAGGGCGGGGGAGGCAGGTGTCCCGGCCACCACCCCGCCCCCAATGCCGGCAGGAACAGGAAGCAGCCTGGCCCGGCCTCGCGGGGTGGGGGAGCCCTGGCTCGGGGAGGCGCGTGACCTACTTCGTTCCAAAGTGGATTTGACAGGTTGACAGCCCGGCTCCCTGCCCCCACCGTTTTCCGGGTTCCCCTCCCGGGTCTGGGGCCCGACGGCCGCCAGCTCTTCCGGTTTGGGCCTCCCATTGGCCTGCTCACTGCCTGGAGGTCCGTCCCGCCTCCATCTCGGCCTCTCATAGGTCGTTCTTGCCGCCTACTCTCCCTTCCATTGGTCCAGAGATGCCTGGCGCCCCGCCTCCCCCTCCCATTGGCCCGGCGCCCCGCCCCCCACAGGCCCTCTGGGGGAGCCGAGCCCTGCTGGTCGCTACGCTCCGGGCTCCTGCGGGTGTCCTCAGCTGTGGGCCTCCCTCGTCCTCCTCGTCCAGCTCCTGTCCCTCGCTGTGCTCCACTCCCAGTATTTACGGTCTCCCCCACGTCTCTCTCTTTGCCCTGCGTTCGGGGAGCCGGAGCCCCGAGCCCAGCTGCACCCCGCGCTGCTCTACGCAGCCTGCCCTTCGGGCCCCGCGTCCAACATCAGCTCACTCTTGCTTCCAGCCCCTTTCCTCTCCTCTTTGCGTCACTTCGCATTTTCCTTTCTTCCCTGGAGTAAGAGGCAGCGAAAACCTCCGGGTTTCCTCCCGGTGCCCCATCTTCTGGGGCCTTCGCTCGTCCCCCCTTTCCCCGCCCACCCCGCAGTTCCTCCCTCCCTGAGCCCAACCGAGGGGAACAGACCTCCCAGCTAGCACGGGAGACAAGGGATATGAAAACTATCAATATTAAGGTGGCTATTGCTTTGGGGTTTTGAAATGGAAAATGAATTGGAACGCTCAGATCAACCCAGACCTAGGATCAAGATTGAGGTTTTAAAGGACCAAGTGAGAACGTAACGACAAAGTTGATTACTCCTGCAACGTAGTAATCAGTTTTCCTGGGGAATCTACTCGTGTGGATGCTGTATTGTTCTTCGAACAATTTAAGCTTTGTACATGTGTGTATGTTTAAGTTGTGCTAGTTTTGTAAGCGGCTGCTTTTGACTGTGAGGATAAATTGACCGATGAGATGAGCTTTGAGAGCTTATCCACACACAAGTGTTGAACAAAAACAAACAACGAAATGAAAACTCTTGATTATTCAAATGAGGAAACTCAAGTAGATTTCTCAAGGTCATTAGAGTGAGAGATCTCAAACATAAACCCATGTCAGACTCCACAGGGGTCCACCAGGAGGATCCATCATGGCTTGTGCAGAAGCATAGCAGATGGGTAGCTGGTGGTAGCAGTGTTCCGCCCACCACAGGGTCCTTACACAGCCCCCACCTGGGCCTCCGAGGCCTCTCCAGACTCTGCTCACTGCCCTCCAGATACACTGACCGTCTTCCTGCCAAGCACGTTTGCACAGGGCCTTTGCGTTTCTGTTATTGCCTGGCCTGTCTGGATCCGCTTTATCTTCAGCTGTTTGTCTGGATCCGCTTTATCTTCAGCTGTTTCCCCGTGGCTGAGCTCCTCTGTCCTCTCAGGGAGGCATTGCTGACACCTTATCTAAAGTAGGACCCCTCCCGCCTGACTTTCTGTCCTGTCTCCCTGTTATTTCCTTCAGTCTGAAGTCATTGTGTTTACTTAATTGCCGCGTTGTTCCCTTTTGTGCCCCCTCCACCATTGCCTGGTGAGCTCCCGGATGCTGTGACCTTTCCTGTGTTTTGTCAGAGCCGTACCCCCAGGGCATGAAGTAGGCGGCAGGTATTCAGTCAGCTCTGGATGAATCAGTGAGGGCACCTTAGCCGTGTGCCCTCCCACTGGCCTGCTGTCCTTCCCGAGGGGCTCAGGGGGACCCTCCGCTGGCCTTCAGGTCTGATTCTGCTGACATAGGGTAGATACACCTACAAGTAAGAGAGGTGGGAAAGGACTGTTCTCTTTGAAAATGTTTTGTGCTTCTTGATTGGCGTGCTTTCTCTCTGGCTGTTGTGTGAGCAGCAGAGTGAGGGAAGAAGCTCGTTGCCCCAAGGCTGCCCTTTTGCCCTCCCCTTGCCTCTTTTCCAGATACTCCCAGTCTGCCTTGCCCTCACCCTGACCCCAGGTGGGCAGATACCTGGCAGGGAGTGCCTTTTTCCTCCAGGGCAGTCTCAGAGGGCGTGGCCCTCTGAGGGTTGGGTGGCGGAAGGGAAGGAGATCTGGCTCAGTGTCACCATCATGCTCGGCTGGGTCCCTGTCACTCAGTGCTACCTTAGGCAGGAAAGCAGAAGAGAAGAAAGCCCCTTCTCCGTTCCCCTTCCTCCTTCTGGGATCCTGTTCAGTGGCTAGGTCTGTCTCATCTTTCTCAGGAATCCTTGCCCAGGGAAGCATTCTCTACCTGCCGAGGCCAGGACACCCGGGTCAGTTGTTGGAAAGTTGAAATCTAGTCTTAACCGCCCCAAACAGGCACTGCGCCTGGCTGGGTCTGGTACCTCTCTGGGTCTCAGTTACATCATCTGCCTTGGCCTAGGTTGTTTGCTCATAGTTTCAGGGATATAGACAGCTATCAGCCCACACAAGAGTCCTGTGGCTTTCCCTCAGGGGCCACAGCGAGGCTGCCAGGAGCAGGAAAGCCAGTGCTTCCTAATTCGAGTCCAGTAGGACAGAGTTAACTTCTAGTCCTGCGGTCCAGGCCAGAGCCTTCCAGTTCACCCTGGTTGGGCCATTTGGGCTTTATAAGTGTTTGTAACCCCTGGACCAGGGATTGGCAGGAGAATCGAAAGTGTTGATCAGGTTAAACCAACCAGGGCATATCCTTAGACCAGACGCTGGCGCAACTCCTGGTAAGTGTGTGGAACTGAAATCTAAATACTTTCAGGAGAGGTATGGGGGTTGGGAGGGGGGACAGATGCCGAGTAGGTATTCAACAGTGCCCCTGTGGGTACTCGCACAGTGCGTGGCATGCTGGGACAGCTGGTAAATGTCAGCACAGACAACATGGCTTGGGAGAATTAGCCTGCCGCCCAAAGACTTTCAGCGCAGGCCCCTCATGTAGCTTCATGATTTCAGACAATTTACGGAGATCGTACCATTTAATAAGTGGAGGGGACTTAGTGGTCAAAGGGTCGAAGCCTTCACTGGATGGGCTTGGAAACCGACAGGCACAGAGATGAGTCTGGGTCTCCCCTTCTTCCTCTGGGGAGTGGGGCTGATGGCACTGGCACTGTCTGTACTCATCTTTATTCCGTGGGTCAAGCGAGGCAATGGTTCTAGGAAGGGCTTGGGAAAGTAGATAAAATGCTATTTTTGTGCAAGACTTTTTTTTTGTTGTTACTGATGTAGTAATACTGCCTAAGAAGAGGAGAAAGGGAGCGGTTGTTCAAAGGATAAGCTTACTTGACTTCTAGAAATGAATAACACTCAAGAACGAGCCAAGAGTGTGTGTGCTTGTGTGTGTGCAGGGGCTGTCTTCTCAGGCCAGGTGGGGGGGGTGTAAGGCTGCAGTTCAGGTGTGGCGCAGGGAGTGGCTCTCGGGGCGGGAGGTGGGGTTCTAAATGAGGTCATCTCCCCTCGAGTGACTGTGGCAGAGTCCCTCACACATGAGGACAAATCTCGTGTGAGGGAGAAACAGCCTGCTTCGGAGGAATCTTATATCCCGGGCCCGCCCTCCGGGGTCAGTGCAGGTCCTCTGCAAAATGGATGGCCAGACAGGGTTGTCACGTGGCAGATGTGTAGGGAGAAACATCTGTGAGGGGAGAAGGAGGGGACAGTTGGCGGCAGCAGGGAGGTGTGACCCCTGGGAAGAGGATGTGGAGCCGGCAGAGTGGGCAGAAAGGTCTGCAGCTTGAGCCGGCTTTGGCTGGGCTGGTGGGAGTGCTGGACCCCTAGCGCCCTTCCCAGGAGTGTGATGCTGGATTCAGAAGGCGGGCGCCTAGTGAGGTGCACTCCTTGGAGCAGGGGATGTGAGTGGGGTATTTTCACAGTCTTTACACCATTTCATGAGGTTTCACGTGGCTTCATTCATTCACTCATTCATTCAGTTGGCTGATAACTACCATGTGTCCTGTGTCAATCCCTGTAGCCAAGGGAACCCATGTCTTTCCCAGCCACCTTCCATGGAATTTGTTAATTTCTAAATGGCAAGCTTGCCCGATCAAGATTCCTTGCATGTTGACCCAGCTGAATTCTGGAGTCCGGGTAGTTCTTGACACTGGGGTGACAGTAAATGTCCCGGCTGCAGAGGCCAGTCCACTGCACCCCCCTGTGACTTGAAGTCCAGTTACACTTGATTCCAGCACTGTCCAGTTTACAGAGTGAGAGGAAAGTGTTAACAATCGCACTTCGAGGGGCCTGTTAGCTGCTCACGTCTGACAGGGAGTGTGTGAGGATGCATGAGACAAGAGAAGAGGAGAATTTTATGCCAAGTGAGAAGCTGAAGAGATCTCTGGAGAGTGACACCCGTGAGAGGAGAGAAGTGTATTTCATGAAGAGGAAACACAGATCTTGGGGAGGAAATGCAGCTATCTTCCTGCTCACCCTTCCTGCTCCACTCTTTTTCATCAGGTTGAGGAGGCATTTCAAGAAGGTGTAGAATAAAAGGCAAAGAAGTTCAATTAGTCCTTGCAATGAGAACCCATAGAAACTGTCAGAAAAGAAGGTACCAGAGGCAAAGAGATAAATAAACAGGTGAGAAATACATGACTAGGGATTGGAAACAAACCAGGGGAAAAACAGCACAAAATATAGCGTGAAAAGGAGAAGCGGAGCCATCATACCTAATGAATTTGGGATGTGACGGACAGCTCTGGCGAGGACGTGGAGCAGAGGGAACCTGGGCGCTCTGCTGGTGGGGACGTGCAGTGGGGCGGCCGTGATGGAGCGCCGTTAGGGAGGGGCTTCAAAAACGTGAGGATAGAATCACCCGATGACCCAGCAGTCCCGCTTCTGGGTATTGATGTGATGGTAATAATCGCACTACCAACTCAGACAGACACCCGCGCCCCCGTGCTCACAGCAGCATCGTTTACAGTAGCCGAGGCGTGGAAACGACCCAAGCGTCCGTGGGTGGATAAAGAAGATGTGGCGCCTGCACACCAGGGAACATCGCTCAGCCATGAACAGCAGTGAATCTTGTCATTGCCAACAACGTGCGTTAACCTTGGGAGCGTTATGCTGAGTGACAGAAGTTAAAGAAACACAAACACTGTACAGTCTGCTTGTATGTGGGATCTAAGAAAGGGAAGAAACCCGAACTCACAGATGCAGAGAGCAGCTTCCTGGTGCCAGAGGTGGAGATGGGGGGTGGGGGGGGGTGGGGGGGGTGAGGAGAGTGGGCGAAATAGGCAAAAGGTCAAAGTGCCAGTTATAATTTAAATACGTCCTGGGTGGGTAACTTACGCAGCCGTGACTACAGTTAACAGTACTGGGTTGTAGACCCTGGCCGGGTAGCTCAGCTGGTGGCGCGTCGACCCGATGCGCCAAGGTTGTAGGTCCCTGTCGGGGCACATCCAAAGAAGCAACCAATGGACACATCGGTGAAAGGAACAACAAACCGCTCTCTCTCTTCCCCCTTCCTCACTCTCTCTCTCTCTCTCAAATCAGTAAACAGAGACATAAGACAATACTATTTTGTGTATTTGAAGTTTGCTAAGAGTATAGATCTTGACAGTTCTCATCACAAGAAAAAACTCACAGCTGTGGCGATGGATGTTAACTATGCTTACGGCGGCGATCGGGTCACCGTCTGTGCACGCGTCACATGATTACGTGGCACATCTGACAGGGATACAATGTTATTTGTCAATTGCATCTCAATGATTTTTTTAAAAAAGTTTAAATTTCGGTAACATCTGGGTATATTTTGAAATGTTTTCTGTTTAGCTTCAGGAATTAAGGCATGTGTAGATTCTTCTCAAATTAAAATCTCATGTAAAAAACATTGCAAGGACTTCTGGAAACTCACACGAAACAATATCACAATGTTTTTTTTTTTTTTTTATGTCTTTCGCCAACAAGGTACATTAACAAAATGGAAATAGGAGAATTGCGATCATAATGAAGGTAGAAATGAATGTGAAGTAGGCAATATTTTGCATCTACACAGGGAGGATGGAAGTTGGCTGACAAGCTGTCTGGCCTCTTCTGGAGGGGAAGTGCTGGCCCAGGGGTGCGCTGTTGGGGGACGTGCAGGACAGTGTCTGAACTCCCCGCATGGCCCACTGGTACAGGGTTTGAATTTTCAAGCCCTGAACTCAGCGAGTACGGAGCAAGTTGTGATGTCTTTCCACAACTACGTGCTCTCAGTGTGCCTTGTTCCAGCTGCCTCTCTGCCTGGCCCTAGAACACTTAATCTAGTTAATTCCAAGTAAATTAACCTCTTCCTGGTTTTTCTTGATCAGCTCAGGCCTTGACCAAGTCAGTTCTTGACCTCCTCCTGCAGCCCCAGGGAAACCTGCCTCCCAGGCCCCGTGCTCTCGAGCCACAGAGTGTTGAGTGGGCCCTTCGGTCCCCTCCCGCTGGCAATCAGACCTCCTGGGGCCCCAGGGCCCCAGACTGGAAGCAAGGAGCCTCCTCTGTGCTTAGATTTGGCGCCACCCCTCCCCCAGCTTTCCTGGAGAGTCTCATGGCTCTTCCCCATCTCGCCCACGCGGGAGGTGAGCGGAGCCCCTCTGAGAAATTCATCAGCATCTCCCTTGTCTCTGCCCCAGCCTTCTTCCTCTCCTCCTGTGAGAAGGGGGATCTTAGAGCGTGTGTGTAGGGCGGGTGTTTGGGAGAAGAGGCAGTTGGGCTACCTGTGGGAATCACAGGCATTCCAAGATCTCTGTGTCTGCTGCAGGTTTCGACGTTTTCGTGCCACAGGGACAACTCTGCCTGGGGTAGTGACCTTTGCCGGGGAACGGAGCCCAGGGGGAATTTTCAGTAAACCACAGTGGGAAGCAGCCCCTCACAGTCAGAGTCATCAGTGGGAGCGGTCTGGGACCCCCACCTGTCTGTCAGTCCAGCTGACAGGGTTCGGGCGAGACTTCTTCAAACAAGTTCTGCTTACTCACCAATGAAATTGGTGGGTCCCCTGAGCCTCGATACTCGCTCTTCCTCCCGTTCAGATGTCCCTGTTTTGGAGTTTTCTGTTTTCCCTCTTGAATCTTAGCTTTCTCCTTCCCCCATCTCTGCACTACAGGGACCCCAGCCTAGCAAGGTGAACTCTGGTCCTCCGGGGCTCCCTCCAGAAAGGTCTCTTGGGAAGAGGTGCGTTAGACAAAGAACCCAAACAAAGTGCTGACTAGTCTTCGGTCATGTTTTCACTTGAAATCAGTGACTTTTCCCTTCGGGACTCCAGCACCTGTGCCGGTCCCAGTCTGTCCAGTGCCCAAATGATGCAATGGCTCTCCCGACCCACTGCAGCCCCGCCACCCGAGACAGGCACCCAGCTCCTTCATCTGCCCGCACTCAGATGCCGTCATTGGCCTTCCCCATTTCTTCCGGATCTTGCCTCTTTGCTGTCCGCCTGCTGGATTGACGGGGAGCCCCTTTAAACAATGTTGCTAAACCAGAAGGGATTCGCGATGGAAGAACAGCCCAGTTCACCAGCGGCACGTGTGATACAGAACGTGCACTAGGAATGGTCCTTTCTGAAATTCAGTTGCTTCTAGAGAAGAGAAACCCACCTTGGAAGGGGCCTGGGTAGCCAGCTCCACAGGCCTTGGGAGAACTTGAGACCCTGCAGACAGGAGGCCTCGCACCTCGACCCTGTAGACTCGGAAGCAGGGTCAGGACCCAGTAAAATCGAGGCCATGTGCCGGTCAACTTCTCCAGAGTCAGCAGGTGAAAAGACACGACTTGGTGTCTGAGTCCCGTACTGTGACACTTAATCAGAATGCCTGAGGTGACAGCAAGGAGGGTACTTGATTTCTAAGCACAATTGCTTAGACCAGTGCTTCTCAAACTTCAACACGCACCCCAGTCACCTGAGGGTCTTGTTAAAGTGCAAATTCTGACATAGTAGGTGGGGGTGGGTGGGGGCCAGACCCTGTATTTCTCATGTGTCCCTGATGCTACTGGTTCATGGACCACTCCAAATAGCAACAGCTTAGAAGGCAGGAGGTCGTGGGGAAGGTGACACTCACCTGATGCTAAAAGGGACTCGAGACCCAGAGTCTTTCAGCTTCCAGAGAACTCTCCATTCTGGTCCTTTCCCCAAGCCCTGTCTGCCAGCCGCCCTTGGTATTTGCTTTGCCTGCTGTGTGACATTTTCTGCCCTTCTGGAGCAGCTGATGCTCTTTAGATTACAGGAAGGGGAAACTACCTCTGGCTCACTCAGGGAGATTTATTTAGAAGGCCACAAAACGGAAGAGCTGACCAACCAGTCTTGCGGTGGATGGGAAGCAGGGCCTCTAGCACAAGCTCCAGGACTCCCTGCCAGCACACCCCGCAAGACACCTGCATTCTCTGCCTTCCAATTTCAAGTGTGGGTCTCCGTGTTTTTGCCTGAAAGCCTCTCAGCATAAGCTTGTTACGTTTGTGCCCGCCATACTTTCCTTGTCCCTTGTAAGACTGACCTTGATAACTTTAATTAAATTTTTTTTTACTGATTTTAGAGAAAGGGAGAGAGAGGGGGAGAGAGAGAGAGAAACATCGATTGGTTGCTCCGTTTATTGATGCATTCACTGGTCAATTCTTGTATGTGCCCTGACTGGGGATTAGACCCCCAACCTGTGAGTTTTAGGACTACACTCTGAGCAACTGAGCTACCCAGCCAGAGCGGACCTTAATAATTTTAACTTGCATTCACATATACAGACGTGTGAGTGTGTGTGTGTGTGTGTGTGTGTGTGTGTGTATCCGTGTGTCTAGGGGGGAAGAAAATGGCAATGAAATATTACAATGTGATTTTACCGCAAACTTCAAAAAACCCCTTGTGTATCAAACTTAGAACATTTAAAATATCCTATGTTACATCGTTGGATCTCTGTTATGTCTTGGATCTGTAACTAAAATGTTCTGTGTGAGCAGGACCATCTTTATTATTTATTTTTATTTTTTTAGAAAATAAACATGGCTTTTTCTTTAATTTTAAGAACACTAATTGTAAATATCCAAGGGCCATTTCGAGGCGTATTTGCTTTGTAATCATAGGGGTTCTCTCTCTGAAAACATCACAATAGAGAGATTTCTAATAGGGGCAGTACAACAGTGAATGACTATGGATTTCCATTTTCTATTTATTATGTAACATTGGCCAATGACTTAATTTTTCTGAAGCTCAAGTGTGTCTCCTGCAACTGAGAGATCATCAAAGTTCTTTCTCACATTTGGATGATTGAATAAAATTTACATACAGTCCTTTTGACCTGCTTTAGAAGGTTCACTGTTCCTATGGAACGGGGACTGGAATACGTACAGAACGTGAGAGAAGGGGAGAAGCATGAAGGCTCTTAGCTGTTTCCTCTGAAATACAACGATGGAGGGAAAACAAGGAAAGACACCCCGAGGGGTTCCTGCAGACCTTAAATTAGTAATAGTGAGTGTAGTTCTCTGTGTCTCCGTAGGCCATCCTTGGTCCTCTAACAGCTTTTCAGAACCTCACCTCTTCTGAGTTTCTAAAGGAACTTTGCAAATCCGTTTCGCTCAGTTGCAGCATTTTTATTTCTATGATTCTAAGAGACCCCAGCCTCCCCGCTCCTAGACTCTGCCACTAGACTCTGCCCTTTCCCCAGAGCACAGGGGCTTGGATGGTCAAAGAGGAAAAGGCTTGGGCAGACCGTCCACTCTGCTCCCAGCTCTTTCATGCCCAGGGGTGTCCAGTCAGGTTGGAGCCCTGCCCGGACACCCAGGTGCTCCCCGCTCCCCTCCCCTGCAGGACAACCTCAGTGCACATCTGACCTGTGTGTTCTCATCTCTCGTCACCTATGCCAAGGGTGCTTTCTTTTTTAAAGTTGCACTCCTGCCTGCCTGCCAGCTGATCTCCCTCCGTTCGCCTCCTCCCCCTCACCTTAAATAATATCCCTTTCTCTTTCCAAACACTCTCAGCAGGAATGAGCTGCCACTCCTGTAAGCTGGCAACTGAGGTCCTCAGATGGCTGAAACGACGTCTAGATAGAAATCCATGTGTTAGAGCACAGGTGGCAAGCACAGGGCCCGCGGCCCGAGTCCGGCCCTCCACCTTGTTCTGTCTGGCCCGGCACCTTGTTTCTGCCCAGTGACAGCACTGAGCTCTTCCTTCACCGTTAAGGAGAAGGTACATTCATACAGTCCGAAAGTTACATTCGGCCCTCTGAAGGCAGCCTCGAGGCTGGTGTGGCCCCTGCTGAAAGTGAGTCTGACGCCCTGTGTTAGAGCACCACACATGAATAAAGTAGTTAGGAAGAGATTCCTGCACTTTTTTTTTTTTTGTATTTTGCATCCCCAGATGCTTAATTAAAAAACCTTTAATAGAATTGAATCCTGTTCTTATTGGAGGAAAAGAACAGAATCTGATGGAAACAGATTTTTTAAAAAGCCAAGAATCTGAAAGGAAGTCGGTCAATGAAAAGGACTTTTATGTTATTTTAACTAAAGAAATGGATTCTGCCCCAGACATGGAGGGAGTAAGCAAGGCAGACAGTCATCTGGGGGCTGATAGTGCCCACCTTGACAGCCCCCATTTTTTGGGGGGTGTTGCCACAGACGATGGGTGTCCCTTTGCCTGCTTATCATTAGGATTCAGGTCCCGCTGGCTCTGGGGACTTTCCTTGGCCATCACGATTTCATCCACAGTCACGAGCTCCAGGACCACATCAGTCACGGCTCGGAGGCCTTGGGCCTTGGTGCCCATGGTGTCCCACACCTCTTCCCGGGCCGCATCGATCATGCCTTCAACCCCCACCCCGGCGAGGAAGTACCCAGCCTGGTGAGCAGCAGTCACGTCTGCCATCACGTGGGAGGCGGCCAAGCCCGAGTTCTCTGCCAAGGTGGCCGGAAGAGACCGCAGGGCCTGGGCAAACGCTAGGAGCACAGGGCCCCTCGGCCCTTCCAGGGCCGTCCCCCTCTCTGAGAGTGTCTTCGCCAGAGCCATCTCGGTGGCCCCGGCTCCAGGAAGCAGTCTGGGGTCCTGACAGAGCTGGAAGTAGGCATCAATTCCATGGTAGACGGCCTGCTCCGCCTCCCGGAGCCCCACCGTCGTGGGCCCCCGGAGGACCACGGTGAGGGCAGGGGTGCCCGGAGGTTCCCACTCAAACACCACAGCCAGGCCTCCCTGAAGCTCCTGCTCATACACCCGCTGGCACTCCCCTAGCTCCAGGGGAGGAACCAGATAATGCATCAAAGGTGTGCCCAGAACCTCACTCAGGCCAGCCAGCTCCCGCAGGGACTTCACTTGAATCACCATCATGTTGTACTTGTCGGCCTGTGCCAGGGGCTTCTCCTGGATTTCCCCGCACACCACCGCCACGTTAACACCTGCGGCTGCCAGCTGTACTACTTGCTTTTCATACAGTTGCTCGCTTCCTTTCCTAAACTGAATGAGCTCAGCAGGAGTGGATAGACGGGCCTTCGCGGGGGCATTTGGACTGAGGAGCCCAAAGGGGCAAGCAAAAAGCGCCACCCTGGCGCCATTCTGCACCACGGTCACTCTCCCGCACGTCTTCCCCGGCACAGCCAGCCCGGGCAGCAGGCACGAGTCCTCTGGCTGCCCTCCCGGCAGCGCGCACACCCCCACGCGCTCCCGGCGGAAGGTGCCATCAAGCTCCTTGACCGCCCAGCACACCTGCACCACCAACTTGGCCAAGGACCCAGCCTGGGACACCGTGTGGGTATTCATCACCGAATACAGGACCCAGAACGGGTCTTCCAAAGGCCCCAGAGACCGGATCGCCAGCGATGGCAGCAGGGCCAGGGTCTCCGCGGTGGCCGCGGTGTAGGCCTCCCGGAGCTGGGCGCGGGGCAGGCCAGCCAGCAACAGGAGCTCGGCCTGCGCCAGCAGGGCCTCGGCCAGGAGCACCACAAAGGCCACCCCGTCGCCGCTGTGCTCGGCCTGGCCCAGCGCTGCTTCCCGCAGCAGCCGAGCGGCCGGGTGCTGCAACTGCAGGGCCCCGAGGATGGCCGTGGCGTACCCAGTGAAGACTGTCTCTCCTTTGGCCGTCACCAGGAGCTTCTGGAGGCCGTAGGGGCCATAGCACGGCCGGATGATCCTGGCCAAGGTGTTCGCCGCCGCCAGGCTGCTGAGAAGGTGTTGTTTTCCCGCTCCCCCACCGCTGGGGCCCGGCCACAGCCGCTGGGGCAGCTCCCGCACTGAAGGGGCTTCTTGAGCCATGGCCTGCTGGGAGGGGGGCCCACCCTGGCTACAGGGACGCTCCAGAAAGAGCAGTGGGTCCCTATACCAACCTTTGAAGCTACTTGCGGGGTCAGTGGACAAATAGGCCCATCACCCATTGTCTGGGGACATCTGCCCTCCGGGCTGGGTTTGGGGGTGACCTGCTGAGAGTGCAGGTCTGAAACCACCCCCAAACTGAACTGCAAAGGAAGGAGGCTGCTGGGGCCTCTGACCCTTGGTGGCTGAAAGGGATCCTATCCTGATGACCTCACAGAGTGGCACCTGGAACCCTGGGCAGGGAATGAGGTCACAGAAGGATGGTTAGACTCCGGGAGGGCCTGTGGGTGCACGGAAGTCAGGCCTGGTTGTCCAGAGGACTCGGGACATGCCCATGTGCCAGGCCCCAGCACTTCAACTTTGGCGACTGTGAGGAGACAACGAATCGGATGAAAGGACAGACGTACTTTGATTTCCTGATGATGCTGTGGCCCGTGTCACCTGTTTGAGGGGGGAAGCATGTTTTGTTGGTGTCACTCCCTGGTAGGACCAGCTAATACCTCCACCTCTTGCCACCTTATCCATCTGTGCTCGTCATCAGGTTCCTTCAGGTGTCTGTTGGTCTGTTTGTCTTCCAGGTTGCAGGTGTGTGACGCCACACAAAGTGGGACAGCTCCTCCCCAGGACAGCAATGTCACTGAGTTGGCAAAGGCAGGTCAAGACGAGGGTCATGCCCACAGCCAAATAGAAATGGACAACGAGGAGGGAAAGGGACCGGCCCCTCAATGGTCAGGAAGGTAGAAAACCCAAGTGCATGGAGTTGGGGCCCTCCCGGCCTCCCCCTCCCCACTTAGAAGGTAAGTTTTTTCTTTCGTCCCCTCCTTCCCTCTCTCCCCTCTTTCCTCATCCGGAGCCTATTGGAGTAGTGACTGTGTCTCTCTCCGTTTGACACATGCAGTCCCCACGATATCCAGTGTAGTGAGGGAAACAGAGGACAGAAACACAGACACTAGTGAGGGGAGAGATTTCTACCACAGGAACGCAACTTCCCACAGTTGTTAGGTAGCGCACCAGCTGGGGGTGGTGAATGTATCTATTAAGATTAGGGGAAAGAGCAATGCCATTCCTTTTCACTTGGAAAACAAACCCTTTTACCTTTCCCCCAAGTAGGGAAAAATATGACTCAAGCTAGTGATCATGGTCAGGAGTCACGATAATATGGCAGGCATTATTTTAATATTTCCACAGACAAGCGTTCGGTGCCAGGTGGGTACTGGGGGTATCGGGGGATCACTTCGTAAATTATGTCTAACATAATGTTGTACATCTGAAACTAATGTAAAATAATATTGAGCCCTGGCTGGTGTAATGCAGTGGATCGTGCGCTGGCCTGCATACCAAAGGGTCACAGGTTCAATTCCCGCTCAGAGCACATGCCTGGGTTGCAGGCCAGGTCCCCAGTATGGGGCACGTGAGAGGCAACAGGTTGATGTTTCTTTCTCTTTCTCCTTCCCTTCCCCTCTCTCTAAAAGTAAATAAATAGAATCTTAAAAAATAAAATTGAATGTCAACTGTAATTGACAAATTAAAAAAAACAAAACAAAACAAAAGACCCAAGAAAGTAAATGTCACTTGGAATCCCAGCCCAGAGATGATCCTGGGTTACATGTTGACGCACGTGATTGCTTTAACACACACACGCACAGGGAGCTGTGGACTGGAGTGGTGCCACACACTCGGACGCTGTGGCACACACTGTACGTGCTGCTCGGCCGTCGTTCCCCTCCACACTATCTTGGCTCAGAGAAATGTGTCTGAGCACATCTGTTTGAAGACTGGGCAACTCTGAACTCTGCTGATTTCGGAGATCATGAGAAACGGGCATGACCCTCTCTGCCCAGGTTTCCGAAAGCCAGTGACGCTGGTAAGGGTGTCACAAATGCTGGTCACAGGCAGCAAAGATGACTTGCCTGTTTCTTCATAGATGTGTAAAATACATTGTAACGTACATTGTAACAACCAACATGAAATGTAGCGAAATAACAAAGTATGCTCATATATATGGTTTATGAAGATAACAGTTTCTTTTTAAAAAGCAAACACTCCTGTGAAGGATTGTCTTAGTTCTTTCTCTTAATGGTTAACATGTTTTCCCACTTATGTGGTTTCCACAATTATTTATTTAGCTGCTGCTGAATCATAAGGATAAAAGGTGGATAGGCAGACAGCTGCAGCCATCTTCACTGGGTCAGGACAGGGCAGGACACAGACAGCTGATCGGCAATTCACTGCAGGTGGGGGAGCCGTGATGGGCTGGAGCACAGGTGTTATAGAAACACCCAGAGGGCCATGTAACCATCGCCATTGGGAGAGCAGTGGTCTGGGATGGAAACACAGTCTTAAGGGAGAGCTGAAGGAAACAGGAGGAGGGGGGAGGGTTACTGCAGATATAATTAATTAGGACGAGGTCACCCTGGAATAGGGTGGGTCCTGAATCCAAGGTGACTGGCCTCCTTACAAGAACAGAAGACACACACAGAGAACACGATGTGAGGACACAAACACACAGACAAGACGACCATGTGACGACAGTGGCAGAGACTGGAGTCATGCACTTACAAGAAAAGGGATGCCAAGGATTGTGGGCAGCCACCAGACACCAGGAGAGAGACACGGAACAGCCCTGCCAACACCTTGATTTTTGACTTCCAGCCTCCAGAACTGGGAAAGAATGTTTCTGTGGTTTAAAGCCACCCAGTTTGTGGTTGATTGGTTGCGGCATCCCTAGGAATCTGTACGGTGTCCCTGTATGTCAGTGAAGGAGAGGAACCTAAGAAAGTGTGTGTGTGGGGGGCGGGAGCGGAGAGCCCATCTCTAGGCGTGTATCACACCTGCTGGTAGAGCGGTTTCTAGGCCACCCTCTCGTGAACAGACACGCTGTCTGCTGACTCGTCCCACCCCTGCCCTTCCCCCCAAACCCCCAGCTGCATTTCTTTTTAAAACTAGGATTGTGTACACAATGGCTATAAATATTTAATCTTTCTATTTGTATGTTTTTCTGTGTTTAATTTTCAGTTGCCTGCTTGTCCCTTTTGTGTTTATCTTGTTAAGTAGTGCCAGGCTCCGAGTATACACCCCTAGAGGGCAAGATTCTTATCAATATCTAAAGAAGCGCAGAAGGCCTACTTACTCTCGACTCATACTCTTAGACACAAGTTGTTGTTTTTTTAACATGATTGTTCTGTTTGTTTCTTTAATTTTTCTGTCTCACAGGTACATGGCATGAATTATTGAAATAACTTATGCAAAGCAACATGAATTTTAAAAGCTAAAAATGCACCATAGACTAAATATGAATGAATTTTAAGTGATTGAAATTATTTTTAAAACATTTTTTTTCCACTGAAAAATAAAGGGGAAAAAAAAGATAGCCATGACAGCCGCTTTTTAAAGCGTAACTTTGATAGTAAAAATATGAGTATAAAAATGGTAAGATCTAGAATTTAAGTTTTCAGTGGTCCTTTCCCAACTGTAAGTTTGGTTCCTGAAAAGCCCTGAGGAATTCAAGAGTTCAAGGGGAAACAGAAGGAGAGGGAGGACAATGAGCGGGGACTCTCTGGGAGAGCCTTCGCCATATTTTTACATTCACTAAAACAAGGCAATGAAGACACACTCTGAATAAAGACCATGTCGATGGCATTTATAGGCCTTCAATGAGTAAGAATGGGTCCTTACTATAAATTTTTATTCACTGTCGCTTGCTACACTCTGGGAATCTCATCTGCTTACAGTTCATTGAGAAGTGGTTTTCTCTTTGTTGCAGATAAAGCCCTCACCCCACCCGCATTTTAAATATTTAATATATATTTCTGATTATTCTACATGTGCTTTGAAACATATTTTAGAGAAATGTAATACAGAAAGTGGAAGCACCTGCAACCCCACCCGTCAGAGATGATTGCGCTTCGGTGCATAGCTGCTTTATCGAAAAAAATGCCTGTTTAACGTGTGTACGTAGTAGAAACTAGACATTCTAATTTTTTTTTTTTTTTTTGGCCTTTGCAGATGCTCATGGCTTTCTAATTTTATAGTTTGGAAACATCTCAGCTCCCTGTCTCCTGGATGTTTGCTGCCATTGTGGTCTCTGTAATGTGGATTATGGAAATGGAATAGCCTTTGAAAAACTTTATGTTGAATAACTATTTCTTGAATACCTCCTTTGCATCCTGAGTTCTATTTTATTTGCTCTGCCTGTGATAACTTCAGGCGGACGAGGCTACTATCCTTTTAAACAGATCCCAACTCCTGTTCTGCTTACAGTAGCCAACAGGATGGAGATTCCAGGCTGGGCTTCCTCATCATCGCTTTGTGTTTTCCCAGAAGCATCACTGCACAAACCCATGACGTGCAGTTTGCACACCCTGACACAAGTGCCCCACGTGCTGGAGAAGTAACCTGAATTATCCAGGCACCTGGTTTTGTGCACAGTCGGAAATGGCCGTTCTAATTCCAGCACTGAATTCCGTTCTGATTCCAGTAAACACCTGTGTCAAGAACACAGTTTTTGAAAGTGTGTTTTAAAGCATCATGTGTAGAAAATATGGAAAACAAGGGGTGTTATAATAAATTTTAAACACGCCACTTCATACGTTTATCATTAGTTGCAGATATGTTGTATTTCTATGTATAATAGACACTTTTAATTTATAGTTTGCGTTTACCAAGCCAGCTTCTCCCTGAGCTCCAAATTCCCATGGCTGTAAATTTAGCCAACTTGAAAAAGCCAGTAGGGATTAAACCTTGAAGGAATTCTACTGACTATCTTATTAAAGTCTTATTTCAGGCATTTCAAAAAATGATGCTTTTAATCAGAATAGACTCGAAATCAAACTAAACTTTGCCCAAATAGGAAACAATTTAAAGTTTATATTCTGGCTATTGGGAGGAAGGGAAAGTGAACAATAAAGACGAAAAAACAACCCCAGCATAGTATTTTTACCCTGTACTAAAACTGTATTGTGAAGATTAGAAGAAATCGTAGAAAGTGCTCAGTGTGTCCAGCCTAGAGTACCTGCTTGCTTATTGAATGACAGTCTGTCCTAATTCCTGTGCAGACGGCCTGCCGCTAGGTCTTAATATTTCCCTCCAGTTCAAATCAGTGTTTCACTGCCTCGTACCAATCAGTCGCGGGTGGAAAGCACATTGTCCAACTGCCTCCCTGTACAAATAAGAAACTCAGCATCCCATATTTGTTGCTGTCCTTCCTTAGAAAATGCATATATCAGGTTTCTGATTCTAGCCCCATTTTTCTTTTACCATTTTTACTGATGACAAGAGGTGGCTCAGAAGGACTTGGTATTTTGTCGGTTCATCCCAACACTGAATGGGAAAATCGAGTTGCTGGGTTTGCTCGGGCTGAGAGTGCCTCTCGCACCGTTCTTTCTGTGTCCAGCTGTGTAAGCCCTTCCCGGATCATTTTTGAACCTGACGTTGTAATAACGGAACTCTCAGTGGAATGGGATTATCACCAAGTCGCAGTGCATTTCTCCCCCGCAGACGCGCACTACAACCGGAGAGCCCCGGACGGGGCCGGCGGAGCCCGTCTGGCTCCGGGCGCGCGCCTGAGCGGCCACCTCCAACCCCCGCGGCCGCCGCGTACACCCGACCCGATCCCGGATTCCTGCTCCGCAGCTTGGCGCTCTCCCGAGCCGGAGCAGGAGCCGGAGCCGCGGCGTCAGAGGAGGAGGGAGCCGGGGCGGGGGAGGGGCGGTGAGGTCAGCGGCGGCGGCGGCGCGTCCGCGAGCGGCGCATGCGCGGAGCCAGCCCTGTGAGTGGCAGCGGCGACGCGCGGGGGGCGGTGGGGCCGGCGGGTGGGGGAGGGGGCGGGGGCGTCGCGGCGGCCGTGTGTGGGCGAGACGGCGGCGAGTTTGAGAGGTCTGTGGTGCGGGGCGCCCGGGGGACACCCGGCGCGGCCCTCGCGCGGCGACCACGGTCGAGAGTGTGTGTCGGTGTGTGGTACACGCACAACCGCAAAACTTCCTCCTCCCCGGCCCGGGAGGGCGGGCGCTGAAGGGCCGGCGCTCGCGCAGCCCGTAGCCCACAACAACAACTGGAGCAGCTGTCAAAACTTCGCCGCCGCCGCCGCCCGGCCTGAAGCGGCCCGCGCGGGGGAGGGGCAGCCGGCGGGGCGCGACCCCCACCCACCGCCCCGCGCCCGCCCCGCACGCGCGCCGCCCCCCGCCCGGCCCCTTTCTCCTCCCCGCGGCGGGCGGCCTGGGGGAGGGGCGCGGGCGGAGACCCCGGGCCGGCGCCCCTCACCCCTCCGTCTCCCCGCCGCGCCCGCACGCGGCCCCCGCCCGCGCCCCGCCCGCCGCCCGCATCTCCCCGCCCGCCGGCCCCTCCCTCGCGCCCGCCCGCCCCGCCCGCCGCCCCCCGCCCGGCCCCTGCGCGCCGAGGTGCGCGCGCCCGCGCCTATGTGTGTGAGTGCGTGTCCTGCTTGCTCCATGTTGCCGCCTCTCCCGGTACCTGCTGCTGCTGCTCCCGGGGCTGCGGGCAATGCGAGAGGCTGAGCCGGGGAGGAGGAACCCGAGCAGCAGCGGCGGCGGCGGCCGCGGCGGCGGCGGCGGCGGCGGGAGGAGACCCCCAGGAGGAGGACCGGGATCCATGTGTCTTTCCTGGTGACTAGGATGTCGTCGGAGGAGGACAAGAGCGCGGAGCAGCCGCAGCCGCCGCCACCACCCCCCGAGGAGCCCGGAGCCCCGGCCCCGAGCCCCGCAGCCGCAGACAAAAGACCTCGGGGCCGGCCTCGCAAAGATGGCGCTTCCCCTTTCCAGAGAGCCAGAAAGAAGTAAGTTGAGTGTGAGGGAGCCAGGCCGGGAGCCAGCCGCGGCGCCGGGCCGGAGCTGTCACCGCGCGCCCGGCCCGCCGCCCCCGCGCTCGCCGCCCCCGCGGGGTGGGGGTGGGGCCGCCCGCCGCGCGTCCCCGGCCCGGCGCCCGCCCGCCGCCCTGCCCCGCGCCCCTCGCCGCGCCCGGGCCTCCCGCGGGCGCCCCGCACCTCCCGCCCCGCCGGGCTCCGCCGCCTCGCGCCGCCGCCGCCGCCACACTTTACTTTTTAGTTGGGCCCTTGCGCCGTGCTTCCCGGTGCTCCTCTTCGGGGCGACCCGTCTCGCGGCCGCCTCCTGGCCTGGCCGGGTCTCTTGGAAAACAAACACCGCGGCACACCTGGCGGGGCCCGGGCGAGTTTATTGTCAACTACAAAGCGGCGCGCCCCGGGACGCCGGCCGAGCTGTCAAACGCCGCGGCCAGGTGGTCTCCCGGCCGGGCGAGGGGCGGGGGCCAGGCGGCGCGCGCGGGCGCGACGGGGGCCGCTCTCCTTTGTCACCCCTCAACTTTTCCGGCTCCCGGCCCGGCGCTCTCCTCCTTCCCGGGTCTGTTCGGAAGTCGTTGGACTTCTCGCTCCCCTCCCCCACCCAGCGCCACACTGCCCGGCACCCCAACGCGCGGCTCGGGTGCGGGCGCGCCGCTGCAGGCTGAGCGCGCAGGAAGTTTGGGGACGCAGGCCGGCCGCGCCGAGCTCGTTCGCTCCCGGGACGCGGACCGGGCGCCGCGGAACTTGGTGGAAGTTACCGGGTCGCGGACAGCCCTCGTCGGCTCTGGGGGGCCCCGGGCGGCGCGGTGCGCTCTCCGGTGCCGGCGTGGGCTTGTCACCGAACGGCTGGCCGCACGGCAGCTCTGCCTGGAAATTAAGACGCCCGTGTCGGTTCCCGTGAGTCGCGCGCCCCCCGTGGCTCCGGAGGGGGGGGGCCCACGGAAGGTCGGTGAACGTCCTGCGAAGTCGTAGCACGGCGTGTGTCGCCTGCTCTTTTCATTGTGCGATCGTCCGCCCAACTGTTGTCGGGAGTGGAAGGCTGCGCGGGGCGGAGGGGAGCCGCACGCTGGCGGGCACTCTGTGCCGCCGCCGCTGTCGCCCGGGCGGGTTCGCGGAGCAGTGTCGTCGCGTTCGCGGCTGCTGCACAGTTAAGATGGCAGTGCGGGCTGCGGCGTCGCGGGCCGGGACGCCCTCCACGGGGGAGCCTTCCCTTCTCTGCGTCCTCGGTTGTGGAAACGACTCGTGGCCTTCGGCTGGCCTCCATGTTTTACTGCCGGCGCTCACGGGGCCCCGACAGCCGCCAGGCCGACTCGCGGAGGGTGTGTGTGCACGCTACTGCCTGGGCTGCTTTGTCACACAGAGTCGGGGCTTGGGGCGCCACTTGCTTTCTGAGTCCCGTGGTAAGTGACATCTGGAGAACGGAGGTGCAGTTTTAAGTGACTTGCAACTTCTTTGCCACTTTCTGTGTCCTTTAAAGCAAATCTCAAGGCATTTTAGGGTTTTAATTTGATTGCTTCCCATTTTCTCTGTTTGGAAGGCACTTTTTGGTTTCTTTCTGAACACTTGGGATTAACTTATGTTTTAGGTTTGTTTTTAAGTTCTTTCTCTAGAAAGCGTACACATACCTGTTCTGGAGCCCCTCGCCCACACACACCTCCGGAGGCTGAAATGGACTCGTTTGTATTCATGCAGCTTCTGGTGCACCAGGAGAAAAGGTTGACTTGGGGTATTTCAACTTCTGCAGGGCACGTCAGTCTAACGGTGCAGAAGTAACAGCACTTTGGAAAGTGTCTAGAACAATTAATTCTAAGTCGTAAGAGAGTTTTCTCTTTTAGATTTGAGAACTGCTACAGCCTACCTCATAGGAAATAAGGTCCAGTGCTAACTTCGATGGTTCCAAACTTTTCAGTGAATTCTTTGAAATTAGGTGTGATTTTGGACGGGGTTGGACTCTCCAAATGTTTTAGAAACATGTACGTGGAAATCAGTAAGTGAAGTGAAAAGCAGAAGGAAGGGTTTTCAGTGAGCACCTCTACCCAGTGTTAGGGCGCATGCAGAACAGACCCTGTATTTAGTGGGGGGAGACCCTGAAAGGGAGACTGATAGGCAGCAACCGCAAATTGGGTTTGTAAATACTGCAAGTATCTGCGGGTTAATTATGTGCGAGTGGAAATTAATATTCTTGGTGAAGTGCAGGGGAGGTCCAGGCTTTCAAACGGCCTGTGATGTTTTGGTGCCCGCTGGGTGGGTGGTTTTGTCGGAGAGCACGCGTGTGTCTTGACACTGCTTTTCAAAAACGGGTTTGTGTGTTTGTCTTTAGATTGAAAAAGGTGCACGTGTATTGCTAATTGTGTGTATTGCTAATTTGCGTTTGGATTTCTGGTGCTTAGGTAAACCAAGTTTAATGTTTTCTTATTTTTTAATAGTAGATAACTTTTTGACAGATCTTGCCTCAGGTTTACTTAAGATTAGATAATTTTTGTTTTATCAGATTAAAAGAGCACAGGCTATATAGTTACTGATTTTACATCAACTGTTATTACTTTAAAATTATGTTCACTACCTTAAAGGATTTTGAACTGAAGCGATTAATCTTAAAGGCAAAATTTGAAAGGAACATAAATAAGAATTTTTAATTAATTATTTAAATTCTCACTCGAGGATATGTTTTTTTCTTAAGATTTTATTTATTTACTTTTAGAGAGAGGGCAAGGGAGGGAGAAAGAGAGGGAGAGAAACATCAGTGTGTGGTTGCCTCTCACAAGACCCCCAAACTGGGACCTGGCCTGCAACCCAGGCATGTGCCCTGACTGGGAATTGAACCGGGCGACCCTTTGGTTCACAGGCCAGTGCTCAATCCACTGAGCTGCACCAACCTGGGTGAGGATACGTTTTTTTAAAAATTGATATTAGAGAGAGAGTAAGGGTTGGTGGTGTGAGAGAGAAACAGACAGACATTGATGTGAGAGAGAAACATCAGGTGGTTGGTTGCCTCTCGGGATTGAACCTGAAACCTAGGTGTGTGCCCTGACCAGGGATCAAACCTGCAGCCTTTTGGTGCCTGGGACCATACCAAGCAATTGAGCCACCCGGCCAGGGCAGTCATTTTTGTTTGTTTGTTTTGGTAATACAAAAGTTAAGTGGAACAGTGAGACTGACATTTGCCTGGAAGTTGTGAGCAGTAAGGGCTCTCTAACTGTTTGGTGGTTTAGAGTACCTCATAGTCTTTATCAGAGGCACAGGTGGTCCTGTTGGTAAAGAAGCCCCTGACACAGAGGAGGGGCATTTAGAGGGTCTGTTTACTTTCCAATTAACGTTAAGGGAACTCTTCCTGAAGCTTTGGTTTTGTGTTTTTCTTCCCTAGACTGTATAGGGGACTCCACAAAAACATTCCACCATATTTCCTACCAAGTCAACAAAGTGGGTTAACTAGGGATGGGGAGGGTCTTGGGTGGCGCAGAAGCAGCAGGTGCCGGCTAGGGTCCCCGAGGCCCTCTCCTGGGCCCTGTGTGAGTGAGCCCTTGGTAGCCTGCGCCACTTTTTGTGTAGGGTCAGTTACTGTCATGAGAAGGGCCCTGGAGCAGTGTAGCTGTAGGAAAATTAGGGACCAGTGATGTCATACCAGGCACCAGCCAAATATGGCCCTGCTGCCGCTGGGGTAAAGCCCCTCCCCCAACAGAACTTCTCATTTCCATTTCTGTGAACTTGACACAAGTGATTGAAAAACTCTGTTGCACTTTAATGTGTGCAGTTTCATAAAACAACGGTTTATTGTTGAGAGGTATCATCATCGTTATTCATGCTCTTTGAGATAATGCAAATTTGTGATTTTTATGATAGTAATTCTTTTTTTTTATTTTAAAAGAAATCAGGTAAATGGAGATTTTCAGTAATTACTGATCTCTGGCAATTAATGGGCACTGAAATGTTTTAATTTATTCAAAAAGCTGGCCCAGGAATGGCAGCCTGTCTTCTGTTAGGCGGCAGTTCTCACTGTGCCTGTTTGCCTTATTTACGGACTTACTCGTTTTTGAGAGTACGATTTTTCAGTGGAATGTATAATTTTTACCAGTATATTAGTGGTTGCTGATACTATGTGACCTTAATAAACACGGATTCCCATGTAACTTTAAGTCTCACAAGTTAATTTCCCCGTTCTGAAAACAGTGATTTAATGCGTTTTCCATTGTCTCAGTTAGTCCTGCCGTGCTAGATTTGCAGTCAGTTTGCAGAGTGACGAGACGCTCCCTGTTTGCAAGACCGCACGCAGTTCCTGGCCACAGGCAGGTTCCCTCTGGGCCCACGGTGCTCCTCCGACTTCATGTTCTGAAGCCACTTGCGGCTGTGCCTCGCGGGGCTTCCACGGAACCCCACTGTCCTTCCAAACTGAAAATGGTTGGTATTTCCTGACAGAGAACCCTGGATGCGCTCTTCGTGCGCTTGCCTGCTGGGGACGGGTAAGATCCCTTGGCAGGATTTGACGGGTCTCTGAGAGATGTTTGGACCGAACACAAACTGCACAGAGCCCACAGAGCGTAAACTTCCTGGGCGCTGTGCGTGTGCTTCTCTTTTTCTTTGTCCGGCCCCACTTCTCATTTCAGTGAACACATGCATCCCTTCTTTCTCTGGGCAGAAAATCTTCTTTATCGTGTTTGTGCTAAAGTAGCTATTTCCAGAACTTCTTGGCAGTGTAAATTGCAGAAGTTATTGAGTGAAATAGGGAGGTCTTTCTTTCTTTTTTCTTCCTTGGGATGGCCTGCCCATAAACGTGTGCTTGTGGTTAGCGTGGGCCAACCCTGAATCTGCCATCGCAAGCCCAGTCTCTCTGTCCGCAGCATCTGGAGGACTTGAGAGGGCAAGTGAGGAGAAGCAGGGATGACACAGCTCTTTCTGTACTTTCTCTAGAAGACGCCTCCGGTAAAAGACAGCAGAACTGGTTGGTTTTGCTTCTGCTGTTAGTTGTGCGGTGGCTGTGAATGGGTATGATGCAGAAATGCCTGTGTTGTGGAAGAAGTCTGTGAAATACCCTTCTGTGACTTTTTAGACCTTTCATGCAGCATGTCACTCCAAGACCTTGGAAACAGAGATCTGCTAGGAGGGACAGTCCGCCTGCAGGGAGGTTCACTGTGGCCCAGAGGGGTCTGCAGAGATTTGGAGGAGGCAGTCCTTGAGTTAGACCTTGAAGAATCAATAGGATTTAGCCAGGCGGAGTGAGAAGAGAGTGAGAGTTTGGGGGGCCTGGGGGGAGGGCGAGGTATCAGTGTGAATAAGTTTATTGAGGATGGAGGGGAGTGTTAGAGGTGCTTCCTTGGAGTATAACTAGATCAAGACCCTTAGTGCGGGGACTGGCGCTGAGCTGTGAGGGTCTCGCAGTGCCACGCCAGCGAGTTTGGGCTTCACAGTCCTGGCGCTGGAGACTGTCGACAAGGGCCAGGTAGGCGGCCGGAGGGGTCGCGTGCAGGTTGTAAGGTCCTGGATGACTTCGGCACTGGAGGTGCTGGGGGGCCAGGAACCTTGCCCAGGCGCAGCGGACAGACGGCTCTGCTGACGGCTGCCTCGGGGGACTGTGCGGCGCTGTTTCTAGACGCACCGGGTTTTCCACGGGGCCTGGAAGCTTAGACTGTTCTGTGCAGTCTCTTGGTCTTTAAGTGTTCTCAGTGAATTAAGGCCTGCGACACTATTTGGGCCTGCCCAAGTTGTAGAAGCAGATGTCTGCAGCCTTCCTGAGGACAGGGATGCTGTGACACTACTTTGTGTGTTCTGTGGAGCATTTCACACAGTGAACGGAGGCGCTCGGGTGCTCCGTGATGGGATGGTGGCTGTCTTAGGAGAGCCACCCGGGGACACTGTGAGCAGGCCTTACCTGGAGGCAGAGGTAATGGGCTGCTGCTCCAGGCCGGGTGTGAGGCAGGCAGGGCCCAGGGCAGGTCGCTGGGTGGACGGCAAGGAGGAGGGGCCTCAGTCAGTGCAGGGGGAGTTTTGAAGTTCCCGGCGTAGATGTTCAGAGGATAGAAATATCTGGGAGTGCTGGGTTGTGCTCTTGGAATGTAGGAGCTAGGTTAGGACAGGTGGTTACAGATGTGATTCACCAGAAGCCCCTGGTGTTATGGAGAGTGTATGGAAAATAGTAGAAGGATTAAAACACCCTTAGGAGATGGGGTGGGGGAGAGACCCAGAAAGTCCGCACAAATGAATAGGAAATCAGAGTATATGCCCGTATACATGTGCACGCATGCGCATACGTGCAGAGTGCTCATGGCGGCAGAGAAAAGTAGGAAGCCAGTAGAGGAGAAATTGGCAACAACAAAATGCTCACCAGTGGACAACCATGTGTTTTTTGTCAGGATGGGGGGTAGACCTGTGGGTACCCAAGAGGGATGCATATGATTCATTTGTTGACTTCAGGAAAAAATTTCCAAGAGTTACAAAGCGATGTGTAGTACTGTTTCTTTTTTTTTCATAAAAAGCACACAACCCAAACTGTGTATGTATTTTGTGCATAGAAAATGATTTGGAAGGATAATTAATAAACATGGATACTTCTTAGGAGTATATGCCTTCATATTTACAACTGTGTAATTTATTTTATTTTCAATATTTTTATCCTCACCCAAGTACATGTCCATTGAGTTTGAGAGAGAGGGGAAGGGAGGGAGAGAGAGAGGGAGGGAGACATTGATGTGAAAAACACTGACCATACCCACGACCCAGGCATGTGCCCTGACCAGGAACTGAGTCCGAGAGACCCTTTGGCTTACGGGATGACACTCAACAAACCGAGCCACGTCAGCCAGAGCTGTGCGTTTAAAAAACCCCAATACAGTTGACCTTTCCTTTGAACAACACAGGGGTTGGGGACATTGACACCCTGCACAGTCGAAAATCTGTTTATAACTTCTTTAAAAAAGATTTTCTTTCTTTATTTATTTTCAGAGAGAAGGGAAAGGGGGGACAAAGAGAGGGAGAGAAACATTGATTGGTTGCCTCTCCACGCACCCCAACTGGGGACCTGGCCTACAACCCAGGCATGTGCCCTGACTGGGAATCGAACCAGCGACCCTTTGGTTTGCAGGCTGATGCTCAATCCACTGAGCCACACCAGCCCCGGCTAAAATGTTTCTTCTTACCAGTAACTCATGAAAAACAACCAAAGCAAGTCTAGAAGCTATAGATGTAGCAATATTATCACAAAATCATTACAAACATTTTCATTACCTAACTTCATTAATGCAATCATAGTGATATTTGGTAAGGTCTTCCTAATGAGACTTCTTATTAGGTGGTTTTAAAATGATTTTTTATGTCATTTGTGCTTAGGTCACGTTTGATCTTTATACCTCAATGCGGTCTGTTTACATCAGAAACAGCGTACTGCACTTCACCATGTATGATGCGCTCCCGTGTGTGATGCACACTCATGTTTCCAGCCCAGACTTTCAGGGGAAAAGTCTTTCACCTTAATTTTTTAATTCAGTTATTTATTTATATTTAGATACTTTTTTTTTTTGTTTTATAAAGGAATTTTAGCATTTATTTATGAACATATTATGGTACAAGAAATGTTACGTCACAAATTATTACAAAACACAGTAACAGATAAAGGGTATTTCAGGTACCACCCATGTATAATGTGCATCCTTATTTTCCCTAAAAAATTTGGATAAAAGTGTGCATTATGCATGGCAAAGCATGGTAGTTGATGATCATAGTGCAGTCTGTGTGTTTTGTTCTTAATTCCATCTTTTAGTGGAGACTAGCAAAAAAAAATTTTCCAATTTCCTGTCCATTGGGATCCTAATGACATGTACCATGTTTGGAGTAGGAATATAAAGTAACAGTTGCATATAAAGTAACAACGTAGAGTTAGAGAATTTAAAAATCAGATGAGGATTCTGAAGGCCTTTAGTCGATCCACTCATTTCACAGACAGCTGAGCCCTAGAGAGATTATAGCATGCCAGAAGTCATACATTGGGGTGCTGAGCTGTCCATAAATGAAGGGAGAGAAGGTGCACTGTTCTATTGGTGACTCCCAGTGAATTATGTCTTCTGGATTCAAGCTGTTGTAGAGTCACCTCCCCCTGTGTCTGAGCTAGCTCAGTGACTCACTTCAACCAGGAGAATGCAGCAAAAATGACACTGTGCTAATCTGAGGCCTGCGTTTTAAGAAGGCCCTGGAGCTTCCACTTTCGTGTGCTTGGAGCCGTGGGTCCTCATGCAGGAAGCTAGGCCCATGCTGCTGGAGAGACGCTGGAGAGAGGGAGGTGTTCTGAGACTACCTGCTCGGATGTCCCAGCTGAGTGCAGCCCCGAGCCAGGTGACCACCTGGAAGACTAGCTGAGGAACCAGCCAGCTGAGCCTCGCCCAGATTGCAGATTTATGAATAAATAAAATCGTGGTGTTTTCATCTGTTTTTGTGGTGGCTTGTATAGCACTATAGAATGGAAGCAAGTGGTTTTGGGAAGTAAGGGACTTTAAGAACAAAAACATTTATTTGAGTGTGAACAATAAAAATTATTGTTTCCCAACTTCTTTGTATATTTCATTGATTATGCTATTGTCCCATTTTTTTTCTCCCCTTTATCTCCCTCTGCCCTGCACCCCTCTTCCCTCCAGCACCCCTTTTCTTAGTCCATGTCCATGAGTCATATATATAAGTTCTTTGGCTTCTACATTTCCTATACTATTCTTAACCTCCCCCTGTCTATCTTCTACCTACCATTTATGCTTCTTATTCCCTGTACCTTTCCCCCCACCCATTCCCCTGATGATAACCCTCCATGTGATCTCCATTTCTGTGATTCTGTTCCTGTTCTCGTTGTTTGCTTAGTTTGTTTTTGTTTTAGGTTCAGTTGTTAATAACTATGAGTTTGTTGTCATTTTACTGTTCCTATTTTTGATCTTTTTCTTAGATAAGTCCCTTTAACATTTCGTATAATAAGGGCTTGGTGACGATGAACTCCTTGAACTTGACCTTATCTGGGAAGCACTTTATCTGCCCTTCCATTATAAATGATAGCTTTGCTGGATAGAGTCATCTTGGATGTAGGTCCTTGCCTTTCATGACTTGAAATGCTTCTTTCCAGCCCCTTCTTGCCTGCAAGGTTTCTTTTGAAAAATCAGATGACAGTCTTATGGGAACTCCTTTGTAGGTAACTGTCTCCTTTCCTCTTGCTGCTTTTAAGATTTTCTTATCTTTAATCTTGGCTAATGTGATTATGATGTGCCTTGGTGTGTGCTTCCTTGGGTTCAACTTCTTTGGGACTCCAAAGAAGCTTCCTGGACGTGCATGACTATTTGCTTTGCCAGATTGGGGAAGTTCTCCTTCATTATGTTTTTAGATAAGTTTTCAATTTCTTGCTCTTCCTCTTCTCTTTCTGGCACCCCTACAATTCAGATGTTGGAACGTTTAAAGTTGTCTCAGAGGTTCCTAGCCTCTCCTCATTTGTTTGAATTCTTGTGTCTTCATTTTGTCCTTTTTATTTCTTCCTTCTGCTCCAAATTGTTGATTTGAGTCTCAGTTTCGTTCGCTTCACTGTTGGTTCCTTGTATATTTTCCTTTATTTCACTTTGTATAGTCTTCACTTCTTCCTTCATTTTGCATCAGTGCTCAATGATTTCTGTGAGCATCCTGATTACCAGTGTTTCGAACTCTGCATATGATAGGTTGGCTATCTCCTTGTTGCTTATTTCTTTTTCTGGAGTTTTGATCTGTTTTTTCACTTGGGCCATATTTCTTTGTCTCCACACACCTGTTATGTAGTAAGGGGTGGAGCCTTAGGTATTCCCCAGGGCGGAGCAGCCCACATTGCTGTGTTGTGGCGCTGTCTGTGGGGGGGAGGGGTCAGGGAGGGAACAAGGCCACTAGCCGCTTTTAGTCACTTCCATCGCTACCCTTCTGGTGCGGATTCCTGAGTTGATGGGTTTGTGTATGTTCTAGGACCCTGTGAATTTTTTCTAACAGACTCTTCCTGGAGGCTGGGAGTTTCTCCTGCTACCACAACCCCCATAGGTTTTTACAGCCAGAGGTTTGAGGCTTTATTTCCCCACCAGGATCCCTGGGTTGTGCAGTCTGTCTTGCTCCCTAGTTGTTCTTCCCAGCTTATCCTCAGGTAGGTGTGGGACTGCCAGGTCTGCCAGCTGCTGCCTTGTTGTGCATCCTCACTGTCCCCACTGCCCATCTCCATCCCTCCTACTCTGGATGAATGTTTCTTTTTGGTAATGCCTTGGTTGTCAGACTTCCATACAGTTCGGTTTTTTGGCAATTCTGGCTGTTTTTTGTTTTTAAATTGGTTGTTGTCTATAGGGAACCTATCCGTGTATGATGTGATCTAGTGGCTCAGCTCTGGTCTGAATGTAGACAGACACGCGTGGCGTGCAGAGAACATCCGTGAATAGGTCTCCTGTGGGGAATCAGGCCTGCATTGCACCTAGGCTGCTTTGAGACTTGCTTTTGCTAAAAAACTCCCTCACCTTGAATTGAGGAAACAAATGTTTACTGCATATCTTTAAAGTAACCTCCCAAAATCTATGCTAAACCTCTCAAGTTTGGGTGTAACCAGTTCAACCTTTTCCCTTTACATTTGCAAATGACCTTTATCTTGAAGGGATTAGCAGCATTCTTTCTTTTGTTATGGTAACCACCTAAAGGAACCTGTGCACAGTGAAGGAGGACCCTCCTGGATGTAATCTACCTAGAATATCAATAAAAGCCTGTCCAGGCAAAGGGTCTGGGCCCCTTTCTCTTGATCCTTGAGAGATCAGCCACGCGTCCCTTTTTCTCCACTGGATTCCTTTAGTCCGTGTGAATTTGTTTGTCACTTGTCCGGGGATATAGGACAAGCATTCCACAGTGACACGAGGTCCTGCTGGACGGGGCTGTGACAGTTGTCCTCCTTTGGTTGTGCAAGGAAGTGAAGCGTATCTACCTGCACCTCCATCTTGGCCAGAAGTGTTATTTTCCATCTTCTTTTACTGAGATTTCAATAACACTGCCCCTACACACTTCACTCCTCATTTCACTAAGGTGTTTTGAAATAGAGATCGGTTTTTATTGGGGAACTTAAATGATATTTTAAAATGTAGTTGTTAGTGTGTTTGGACTATAATAAGTAAATGGGTAAGGGAAAGGTGAAAGAATTGTGGATATCAATCTTCAAAAAAGTAGGATTTTATTTTTTTGATTTATACAGTGATCTCATATACTATACCTGGAGTACCACAAGAGTGCAAATCAGAACACCTGGGTTCTGTTTCTGGGCCTGGGTTAAGTTCATTTTTATGGGATAGAAAAACCTCAAAATTGTAGTGACTTGAGGAGGAGTGTTTATTTCTCTCATGTCAGAGTCTGGAGGGTCGGTGCTCGGCTTGTGTGGGGCCCAGGCACTGCCAAGCTGTCAGGGACTTGACTTGTTTTTTCTCGCTGCTCAGGTGTTTCTGGGGTATGGCCTTTGCGGGCTACTGGATCCCTGGTCATGACATCCACATCCCATGGAAAAAGAGTAGCGCAAGGCACACACAGTTGCTCTCTCTAAAACACCCCTCTAAGAGGTGCCCTATGCTTCAGCTTGTGTATAATTGGCTGGGACGTGGTCATAGGTAGCTGCAAAGTAGGCTGGGAATATAGCCCTTAGCTGCCTAGAACAGATTTGGGATCTTGTTACTGAGGGTGGGAGCAGACACTGCAGAAGTGGCCCCTGGGCTTCGCCATTGTAAGTGAGAAGGGTTACCTCCACGGGCCTGGTGAGGCAGATGGCCTGGGACCACTGGAGACGGCAGACAGGCTGCACATTGAGAGCTGGCCCCAGTTCTCCGGCAGTGACTGCTCGCAGTGCTCTGTTGAACCCAGAGTCCGTAGCGTCTGTCCTGCGCAGGCTAGGAGAGTGGTAGAGGTATTTGTTTTTGGGTGATGATCGCATGCTGTCATTTGTGTGGTGCTCCATGTTCACCTTAGCCTTTTCCTGTGTATACTTACTTCAGTTTTTAAAGTCTTTTCACTCAAAATGTTTATTTTGTTAACCTTTAGACTGTCTTTTTTTTTCCTTTTAAAAATGTCCTGAAATTCATTCCATAGTAGAAAAGTTTGCGAATAAGCCCGAGTCCCAAGTCCATGCAGAACATTCTCAAAGCTGGAGATGACCACGGTGGAGAGAAACACCGAGCTCCTCCTTGTGTGTGTCAGAGTGTCCTGGACGTGCTGGGGTGATGACTAGCCTCAGCTCTTAGTGGCTTCAGGCGGCAGGGGGGGCGTTGCTCGCTTGTGCCACATGTTTCTCATGGCTGGTTTGGGAGCTCCACACATCTGCAGCTGGACGGCGGGAGGTGTCGCTCTGCCCTGGCTCTTGGGCCCTCCAGGTGTGGCACATGCCCATCCTGTTTACATTTCATGGGCCCAGGACAATCAGTGGTGGCACCTAACTTGAAAGAGGCAGGAAAGTGAAATCCTGTCATATTTCTGGAGGGAGAACTGGAAATATTGGTATTTGATGATGAGCACTAGTAAACATCATGTATACTTGTAAAGGTAGCATTTACTTTCGTCCAGTGTTTGTATTTGATTTTGGAATATGTTTTGTTGCCTCTAATTGAATATGACCGCCCTGAACGGGCCCGATCTCATCTGAATGTGACCACCTGGTAGTCTGTTGTACCACCACTTGTTAGTTATGGGTGTGTCTGATAATACTAGTAAACATTAAAGCAGGTTTTCTAGAGGTAGAATCAGTAGAGGAGGCACAGGGCTTGGGCACTTGATTCTTTCTCTACGTGGTTATGCTTGCTTCCTTTTCCCACTCATGTGAAAGGAGGGAAGGCATCAAGTATTAAAGTGGCTATGAAGTGTCAGTGAGATTATAGGTGACCTGAAGTAAATTCTTAAAGCATATGTTTTATTTTCAGTCAGGGCTACTTTGCCTGTTTTCTGCTGATCGCCCAAGGAGATGTTACTGGCCGTCTGTGCACCGTATACTGGAGAAAAATCAAAACTAGACTCAGTTCTTACCCTCCTTTTCCACTAATACAGTGCAAGATAGAATGCCAAACGACAGATGCTGCACTGGAAGATACGGCAAAATACCAAGGAAGCTCAGAGAAGGGGGGACTTAAGGCCTGGGGGCGCTGGGAAAAAGAACCTGAGCTGTGTTGAAGGGTTGAATGGACTTGACCGAAGGGATGGGCACAGCGAGGCACGAGCACATGGCCGTCGAGGGCAGGGCACTTCCAGTGCTGACCAGAGTTTTACTTCATGTGACATTTAACCCTTTCGGTACAAGCGCCGGATATATTCAGCGCCCATCTGATGACCTGTGTGGACTCCGGCGCCCATACAGTGGCTCACAATGGCTCACCTCCTACAGCGGGAGTGTCGCGGCGGAAAGAGCGCTCGTACAGAAAGTGTTAACAGTCACGTGCAAGTACGGTCATAGGTACAGCCTTACGGGTGAAGGAGCCAAGTTTCACGGAGATCTTGGAGTCCAGGTGTGTTTGACTCTGGGCTCTGCTTTTTGAGGAACTCCAGGCCAGCTTGCGGCCGTAAGGATGAGAGGAGTGTGAGGGTCCGAGAGGTGCAGCGTGGGGAGTGTGGTTGGTAACGCTGTCTCATGAGGTTGAGATTTGCTCAGAGACCGAAACTCACATATTCTCAGCAAAGAAAGAAGTTAAACGTGTGATGTGCTGGATGTAGTAGTCAGTTAGATAGAAGGGAGGAACCCTGTCACATGTAGGTATAGCAAATCATCATGGTGCAGCTTTATTTTTTATAATTTTATTTGTTCTTCATTGAATTTCACCTATATGTGGAATCTAATGAACAAAATAAACTAACAAAGTGGAGACAGACTCATGGATACAGGGGACACGCTGACAGCTGTCAGCGGAGGGGCTGGATGAGCAGGGAGAGGGGATTAAGCCAAAAACAAAGACAGACTGGTGGACACACACAACAGTGTGGTGGTTGCCAGAGGGGTGGGGGGAGGTAGAAGAAAGTAAAGGGGGCAGAAGTGGAGATGGAAGGAGATTGGACTTGGGGTGGTGGACACACACTATAATACACAGATGACGTGTTGCAGAACTGTGCACCAGAAACCTGTATAGTTTTATTAACCAGTGTCGCCCCGATAAATTCAGTGATGTATACCTCAAATATCCTACAGTTCTATTTGTCAGTTACACGTCAGTAAAGCTAGAAGAAATGCACATGCTTGTGCAAGAGAAATTAAAGTCCAGTATGTGAGAGAATGAGGAACGGGAAGCAAATTGGGAATTCTGAATTTTTACTGTAGGCAGTGGGGAGCCATTGACAATTTTAAACAGGAGACTAGCATTGTATCTTGGTTAGAAAAGTAACCTTGGCAACAAGCGGGAAGTTGGTGTTTAGGGAGTACGTACCCCGTTTGTCATGTTGTAGGGACCAGAATGAGAACTCAGACTGATTCACCATATCCTTTTTCATCAAGAAATAATACGTGCATAGCATTCATTTTCACGTCGTTCAGTCCCAGAACCAGGAAGAACCTCAGAGTCTTCTATTCTAATTTCCTTCCCTTATGGATTAGGAAGCGACGCGCCAACAGGCAAGCCTGACATCTGAGATTCCCCTTTAAGGTCAGGAGATGATGGCCTTTTTTTGCCATTAACTGGTACTTATCTTGGGTTCTGTTAGCCAACAACCAGTGTTAGACCTGTGACTGGAAAAATGTCTTCGTGGTGCACTCAGGATGGTGCACGTATCGATAGTTTGTTTCTTTATGTTGGTGAGCAGTATTCTATCGTGCGGATGTAACATGATAAACCACATTTGGTTTGCCAGTTCGCCAGCTGATGGACGTTTGGATTGTTTCCGGTGTTTGTCTACTATGCGTAATGCTACTGTTTGCTTCCATGTCTTTGGACAAATGTTTCTTTTTTCTCTGGGTAGATACCTAGGGATAGAAATTGTTGGCTATATGGTTAGTGCATGCTTAACTTTTTGAGAACTTCCAAACTTTTGAAAGTGCCAGTACCATTAGCATTGTGTGAGGGTTCACATCCTTGCTGAGGCTTGGAATTGTAAAGTCTTATTACATTTTTTAAAAAATTATTGATCTTTTAGAGAGTGGGAAGGGTGGGGGGGGGAGAGAGAGAGAGATTTGTTGTTCCACTTACTGATGCATTCATTGGTTGAATCTTTTTTTTTTAAAGGACCTTATTTACTTATTTTTAGAGAGAGGGGAAGGGAAGGAGAAAGGAGGGTGAGAAACATCAATGTGTGGTTGTCTCTCACATGACCCCCCTACTGGGGACCTGGCCCGCAACCCAGGCACGTGCCCTGACCGGAAATCGAACTGGCAACCCTTCAGTTCGCAGGCCGGCATCAATCCATTGAGCCGCACCAGCCAGGGCCATTGGTTGATTCTTATATGTGCCCTGACCGGAGATCGAACACGTAACCTTGGCGTATTGGGGATGATGCTCTCACCATCTGAGCCATCTGACCAGGGCCTGGAATTGTAAAGTGTGTTTGATTTTTATATTTAAAAATTTTTTTCAAAAGATTGTATTTATTTTTAGAGAGAAGGGAAGAGAGGGAGAGAAACATCAATTGGTTGTGTCTTACAGGTGCCCCACCTGGGGACCTTTTGCTTTGTGGGATGACACCCAACCAAGTCTCAGCAGTTAAGGCGCCTTTTCGATTTTAGTTACTCTGGCGGGTGTGTAGTGACACCTCGTTGTGGTTTTAATTTGCTCTTCCCTAGTGATTTGTGCTGGTGAGCGTTTTTCTCAAATGCTTATTTATCATTTCTGTATCTTACTTGGCTTCAATATTAATTTAAATCTTCCTCATTTTGGAGGGCTTGTGTCGTATTTTTGAGCCCTGAGAGTTTTCTATATGTAGATATTAGACTTTTTTTATAGAGCAATTTTAGGTTTAAAGCAAAACTGAGAAGGTGCAGAGATTTTTCACACACCCTCAGCGACCCCCCAAAAGCCCAGCCTCCTCCCCTCCCCCACGATCAACATCCCCCACCGGAGCTAGTGGTGCATTTGTTACAACTGATGAATCTACCATGATACGTACGTCATAATCACCCCAGGTCCGTAGTTGAATGTTGGACTTCACTCTTGGTGGTGTGCGTTCCATGGGTTGTGGCAAATGTACGGTCAGGTGCATCCATCTTTACTGTATCATACGGGGCAGTTCCACTGCCCTGAAAATGCTCTTGCTCCAGCTGTGCATCCCTCCCTTCTCCCTGATCCCTGGCCACAGTTGGTTTTTTTTAATCTTCATAGTTTGCCTTCTTTATGTATTTGGTACAAGTCCTCTATAAATTATATGTTTTGCAGTTATTTTCTCCCAGCCTGTGGCTTATTTTCATTTTTAAATGGTGTCTTTTGAAACGCTGAGCTTTCTAATTTTGATAAAGTGAACTTCATCGTTTTTCCTTCTTACGCATTGTGCTTTCTTTCGGCTTCATATCTAAGCACCGTTTGCCTTACGCACGATCACAAAGATCTGTGTTTACTTCTCTTAGCTGTTAGAGTACTAGGTTTTACGTTAAGGTCAGTGCTGCGTCCGTGTTGAGCTAATTTTGTGTGTGGTGGGAGGTAAGGTCTGTTTATTTTGCACGTGGCTACGCGGTTGTTTCAGCATCATTGGTCCTTCTCAGCCAGCTGCTGGGGCGCCTCCTTCAGAATCACTAGGTCGTCTGTGTTTGGGTTTATTTCTGGACTCTCTTCTGTCCCGTTCCTCTGGGTGTCTGTCCTGTGCCAGTGCTGTACACTACGGTGGTCACCGCGGCTCATGGTAAGTTTTGAAGTCAGGTTGCGTAATTTCCCCACCTTTGTTTTTTTCCAAAATTGTTTCACCTGTAGCATTTCCGTATAAATTTTAGGGTTTGCTTGTCAATTTCTACCAAAATCTGTTGGAACTTTGATAGGGATTGCATTGAATCTGCACATCAATTTTGAGGGAATTGCTACCTTACTCGTCCAGTACGTGAAATCATGTATCTCTTCATTTTGATCTTCTTTAATTTCTTTAAGCACTGATTTTTAATTTTCAGTGTACATGTCTTGTGCTTTTCTTTGTTGAATTTATTTCTAAGAATTGAATTCTTTTTGATGCTGTTGTAAATGGAATTTGTTTTTAAACATGTCACTTATAAATTGTTGCCGGTATATAGAAATTCAGTTGGTTTCTTTTAAAGGTGGCAAGGCCGGCTTGGCTGGGGGTGGGGACGCTGCAGTGAGTTTGACAGAGAGAGTTTGGGCTGGACCCCCGCAGTGTGCTCGATGGTTCTGCGTTGGTCCTACAGTCTGTTACCCTTACTCAACTTACTACTTTTCATATTTTTGTAGGTTCCTCAGGATTTTCTACATCTAAGCAGATACTTTTTAACTCACCAGGTCCTGATTTTGAAAATCTCAAACCAAGTTTTTTCCTGGGATAAATGTCTTTCATGGTCCTCTTTTAACACTTGTGGACTTAGGGTCTGTCTCAAATTGAGGGATCTGTGAATTGGCAGTGTGGGAGAAATGAGTCTGACAGCAAAATACTTCATTTTCTCTGTCTCAGGGGAAGGTGAAACAGAAAGACAATTACTGTAGCCAAGAGGAGCAGGAACAGTGCGCACAAACAGCCACCCTTCGTTTGGAGAAGGTGTGCAATTTTGGAGCAGAGTGGCTGTGCGGTTTGAGCAGATGCCTTCCTGGTGCTTTCATAGCTTCACCAGCTGGGTGGGGTCATAATAGTGCCTACTCCACAGGGATGTTGCGAGAATTGAAGTCACACATGTGGCATGCTTAGAATGGTGTCCGACATACAGTACGCACTTCATTAATTTCATTAGCTTTACACACGCCAGAATTCAGCAGGAGGAGGGCGAGAGGAGCACTGTCCAACTGGTTTGAGTCAGATGATCGTGTTGTGGGTTTGATTACATCCTGGGGGTTCTTAGTCTTTTTTGGGTTGCAGATCCCCTTGGATATATCCCCACTTCCCACAGAAGAATGCATACAGGAATGTAGCTATACACATTTTATAGAATTTAAAGGAGATGGTTCAGTGACCCCCTGAAGCTTGTCCAAAGGCTTTGTAGGGGTGCATAGACTCCAGAATAAGAGCCTTTCCTCTAAAAATAAAGTGCTCTCTGCAGGAAGCTGTCTCGGATGCAGAAGGGGATGGAGGTCCCCCCCTCAAAGCTGAACCCACCAGGGGACCGTTCAGGAGGTGAACATAGCCGCAGTGTGGGGACAGATGATGTTCAGGGAGGTCCTCTCTCGGTGGTATCACCTGTGGGCAGTGCGCATTGCAGAGTGCGTGTGATGACTGTGCCCACCAAAGCGTGGTGAAAGGTGAGTGGGAGGGAAGTTCGTAGAGGGGAAACCTTAAACTGCCCTCATTTAAGTAAATCTTCACAGACTTCAGTACTTCCGGGAACAAGCAAGTACTGTGACGAACCTGATGTTGCAGTTTAGAGACAGAGAACGAGGGGTCAAGGTGTTTGCAGTTCCTCCGGGACACAGCCCAGAGGGACGGTAGACCAGTGTCCTGAACGTGGTGCTGGGCTTCTCGCCTTTGTGCCCCTGGGGAGCAGGGTGCAAGTCTTTGGTGTCCTTCTGTCCGTGTTGCCGCTGGGTTTTTTCACTGTGATGAATCCAAGTGTAGGTTTCTTGTCCCCTGGAAGGAACTAATTCATGTCAGGAACTGTTCTCCCTTTCTACTGCTGGCTTCACTTCCCTGCTGACATTTTTCCTCTGCCTTCATGGCGCTTACTAGCGCCACAGTGCCCCTTCGCCCCTCCAATTGACCCTTTCTCCTTTGGTCCCTGCTTGGGGGCCCGGAGGACCCGCCCCGCCAGCAGCCACTGGGCTCTGCAGGTGCTGCAGTGGCAGTGTTGGTGACCAAGTGCCCGAGGTTCTGGACACTTGCTAGTGCTGCCGTTGGAGGGGGATGCCGGGTTAGAACTTAACGATCATTTCACATTTCTGAAACTATTTTAAGCTTTCCTTATTGCCAGAATTCCATACCGGGTGTTTGTTTACGGTGCCACGTGCTCCTTCCCAGTCTAGTATCTCTGAATCCTCATCCAGTTAGTTCGTGGGAAGCATCACCTCCCTGTGTTACCTCGAGGCCAACACCAAACACAGGCCTTTTCCTTCTAGGCCTTAGCCTCGTAGTGATAGGTTGGCATTCGTTTGAGCTTTGGTTAGAGTTCGTTTAGCAGGGCTGGGGTTATATTAGAAAGTAATTCTTTTCTAAAATTTTTGAGATATAATGGGGTTATCTGTCTGCTTATTCAGACATGCCAGAGCATCCTCGTTTTCAGTGTGACCCTAAAGTTCTTCTCTCATCATATAGCCTGTGGGTTCCTAATGGTAGAGATCTGTTATTTCAATCATTAAATTTTACTTAAAATCGTATTTTTAGTACAGAAAATGTGGAACATGGAGAAAAAGAAATAAAAATTCACCCCTTTTCATACCACTTTAACATAAACTGTTATTTTGATCTGTTTTCTTTCCAACCTTCCCATTTGCATATTTTTCTTTTCATTGAATTAATGATGATATATTTATAGTATATAAATCATATACTATAGATTTTGTAGCAAACTTCCTCTCTTAACATGTCAAAAGAAAATTTCCTTGTTAATCATAACATTTTTGAAAGGTTAACTTTCCATTGAGTAAACTAATGGAAATATCTCCCATCACGCTGTTTCTCCACTGCCCTTAGTAACATGATTCTTTCCTTACTAGACCATGTAAATCGGTCCGCGTGGATTTTGGAGATAGCCATGTTGGTATTGTGGATTGCATTTATATGGCAGACTTCCATAGGCAGGGTGACCAGGCTCAGGAAAGAAGAGTTGTGTGATTCTTGATGCACGTTCAGAGCTGAGTGAGCTCACAGGTCTACTTGCCGGGCCTCAGATTTCGGCTCTGCCACTTTCTAGTTGTTGGACTTCGTGGACACTATTTAATCTCTCTGTCTACTCACCTGTAAAGTGGGCTTAATGGTAGAGTCCCCACCTTGGGGTTACTGAGAGAGTTCAAGAGGGAACATGTTCAGAGAGCTTTTAGAACAGTGCCTACTAAATATGAACTCTTATTTTTATTAAAATTTTAAAATGTTTCCCCAGAGGGCTATCTCAGATTACAATGTCAACAGGAATGTGTGTTAGAACTAGTTTCACTGAATCTTTGTCATGTATGGTATACTAGAACACAGCCTTTATATTTGTTTCTTAAAAAAAGATTGTATTTATTTTTGGAGAGAGAGGAAGAGAGGGAGAAAGGGGGAGAGAAACAGAGATGTGAGTGAGAAACATCGATTGGCTGCCTCTCATAAGCCCACAACCCAGGAACCTGGCCTGCAACCAGGCCTGTGCTCTTAATGGAAATCAGGAATTGAACCTGTGAACTTTTTGCTTTGCTGGACCAAAGCCCAACTCCCTGAGCCACATCAGTCAGGGACAACATTTATATTCTTAGTTTAGTCATCAAAAAAACAGTACTTCAGTTTTAAATTTTTATTTATTTGATTAGTAGGATTGTTGAAAGTTCTTGAATTTTACTACTTGTATTTGTGAATTTCTCTTTCTTGTTTTTATAGTTTATTGGCAAGTGGACATTGTTAATGTTTTTCATATTTAAGCTCTTATATAACATAGTAATACATTTGCTTTAAGTATTTTGTCTTCTTTGGCTAGATAGTTATCTTTTGTGTAGTTTGGTTCCCTTATTTCTTTTAAGTGCTTTAAGCTTTTATTTGGTTATTTTTAAAAAAAATTATTGATTTTAAAGAGAGAGGAAGGGAGAGAGAGAAATATTGATTTGCCCTGGCTGGTGTGGCTCAGTGGATTGAGTGCTGACCTCTGAGAATCAAAGGGTCACCTGTTTGGTTCCCAGTCAGGACACATACCTGGGTTGTGGGCCAGGTCCCCAGTAGGGGGCGCATGAGAGGCAACCACACATTGATGTTTCTCTCCCTCTCTTTTGCCCTCCCTCCCCCTCTCTCTAAAAATAAAATAAATAAAATCTTTTAAAACAAGAAGCATTGATTTGTTGTTCCACTTATTTATGCATTCATTGGTTGATTCTTGCTTGCGCTCTGACCAGGACCCAACCCACAACGTTGGCATTTGGGGGACAGCGCTTTAACAAACTGAGCTACCTGGCCAGCGCCCTCAATTCTTACTAGACGGAGAGAATTAAGAAAAGTACTTGGAGACGAGGATGACACCGTAGGATTGACTTTCTAGAACCTCAGAACATTTGGTTTTTGGTGCCTGCCTTTGTTCGGTCCCATTCTCCCTCGCGCTAGTCTAGTCGGGCACAGCACTGGGAGGGGCAGCGTCCTTGGCGTTTAACCCTGGTATTGTTCCTGTTCTGTTTTGTTTGCTGCCTCAAGTGACTCAGGACTAGTAACGGATCTCCCCTCTTACAGTGAAAATCCTGAGACGTTAACTTATCCCGTAGCCTTCGTGCAAACGCAAAGCACGCTGGGAGTCACGGCTGGACCTGTTACACAGACGCGGAGTGCCTTTCCCTGTTCGCTCTCACTGCCTTTCCTCCCTTCGTGTTGACGGTGGTGGCGGCCGAAGAGCAGCTGCCAGCTCTGTGCCCTGCTGTCTATCGCTTGCTCTGTAGGTGACATTCAGGGTTTCAGGGGAAGTTGTGGGGGAAGCGAGGGGAGCCCTGGAGTGGGTGAGGGGAAGTGATAAGTTAATTAAAGCCAGTCGTGCTGGATTAATCTTCCTGCTGCTGACAAGATCCTGTCACACAGAATCAGCCATTGTGCCACAGCTTAGTGTGTCCTTGGGTGCAAGGACACAAAACCAAAAATAATTAAGTGAAGGAAGTCTATTAATTGATAATAGGAATGATTTATCCAAATACAGTATTTTTATTAAATTTTGTTGAGTCGTTTTCATCATGGGCAAATCTTTGTGCTGCACGTACACTTTCTAAAAGACTTTTTATAAGTTTAATTTAATTAGGATAAAAATCTTGGGTTGAAACTTGTGTAGAATTTTATTCATATTTGAAACATTACATTACAGTGGAAATAAAAACTAGAGACTGTTTTGCATTTTGTCTTCTAAAACCATTAAAAATACTCTTTGGAATGGTATTGTTTAACTTGGTTAAAACAAAAGAATAGGCCTATATTTTTCAGTTGTTTTCTTCTGCCCCGAAGCCTGGGCTTACCCCTCGTCTGACCGTCTGCATGAGGCATCAGTCCTGCGGTCAGTGTCTTCAGTGAAGGGCAGCCTTCTCGGTCATGTCTGAACTCCTGGCTCCTTTGATTCTATTCTGAATGCCCGTGGTGTTCCTGTGACAGTGCAGGTTTGGAGGATGTTACCCAGAAGACAATGATCTATAGTCGGGGTTCTGAGTAGTTAGGATTTTGCAGGACATCAGATCTGAAAAAGGAAATCTCTTGCGCTGGCCTCCGTGGAAACAAAGTCTGAACTTGACCTCCATTGATGCTGTTTTAATCCTGCGGCCAATCCCCCTCACATTGACCTTGTTTGCAGTATTTGTTTATTTAAAAATAGGGATTCTTGGGGTAACCAAGACCACTGTTAAATAATCATTTAAGCTAGTTTATTAGAACAACAGACGTAGACTGCAGTTACATAGTGTTTCTTTTTGTTTGTTCAGTGCGGGAGCAGACACCACTTGGCCAGCTTCACAGAGTACTAGGGAGCTTGAGGAGGAGAAGTGGGGTCGCTTGTTTATTGAGCAGGAGGTGATTCTCCATAATGGCAGGTGCTTGTTTTGAGGTTTGGAAAAGGAGGTTAAACAAAAACCTTATATTTAAAAAACATGATAAGCATCTATAAATAAAAGGAGAAAAAAATAGAAAAAGTGGTTGCAGCACCTTAAGTAGACTTTTTCATGAAGAAAAAAACAACTTTGTTAACTGGTAAAAAAGGCTCTGGTTTGGGAGCGGGAGACCTGAGCAGGCGTTTCCGGGCGGCACTCAGACCATTTTAGGCGGTGAGAGCTGGTCTTCCTCCCCGAGAGGTTAGAAAGGACGAGGGTTCATGTAAGGTTTTTACGTGGTGATGCACAATGATGCAAAACATGTTTGCTTCCTTTTGTTTTCTGTTATTCTCTGCTCCCAACCAAATTGCATTAGGCAGAGTAAGCGAACAAGACCGACTGGCGGGTGACTGGAAGCGCCGCGGTGGAGGGGAGTCCCCGTAGCGGCCAGCAAAGAGTTAACGTGGGGGCTCCCTCCTCGGCTGGCGGTGGCGCGGTCCCGGTCTGGGCTTTGGAGAAATCCATCCCACCTTTTGGAGGCGCCTGCTGCACGGGGTCTGCTCTCCCCGGTCGTGCTCTTTCCTCCCCCTCCCTGCGCCTCCTCCTCGTGGGCTCCGGGAGTGCGCGTCTGTGTGTGTCTCGGTAGTGGGTGCGTGCGTGCGTGCGGCGGGGCGGTCTCAGAGCCCGCGGGGCTCGCGGGAAAGACCCTCCGTGCTCCTTTGCCTTGCCCCGTGCAGGGGCCGCTGCGCGCGATCGGCTGCTGGCGGGGCTGGCCGGCCGAACCGAGCTGCCGGGGGCGTCTGGGGCTGGGCGGTGGGACCCAGCGCTCGTTGTCCAGGGGCGCAGGGTCTGGCAGGGGGACATGGCTGATCCCCGCGCTGGTGCAGTTCCTGGAAGACGGCTTAGGTGCAGAAATGTGAAATGGCAATCAAAGAGCCAGAACCCTAAAGACCCGAAGGGGGAAAGTTGTTTCTTTTCAGAGGATCATATTTTTGCATCTGGTTCCGGAGAGTGACTTGGCTTGGATTGTTGCTGTTAAAAGTAAACAGACAAAACTAACAGAAGCAGTGTGTTCCTCTGTGTACCTGACTGTAAGCAAGCTTTGAATACGATGGCACGGGACATTGAGATGCGTGCTTTTATTGTGGAGTCAAATCCAGGTTTGGGAGTAGGGAATCAGCACACGATTGTTAACAGTCCGGATCTGGAAGCTGACTGACCAGAGGGTTTGGGAATAAAGGAGCATTCTCCTTCCTACCTCGGCCTTTAGTTCTCCAGATTTCTCACTTAGTTCCTGAAGCAGCTGTATTAGCTGCTCTAAAATAATTCAGCTTCTTGATTCTATTTCTGTGTAAATTGTGTGTATATAAGAATATATATCTCTAATATATGTAAATGGAATATGAATTTAACACACTTTGAAATATGTATATAATTTGAACACTCGGAAAAAGACACCTTGACTGAAGTATTCCATTATATTTGAGGATTTTCAAAGTAGTTCTTCATGTGTGTTTAATTCCCAGTTACATCTAGAAAAGGAAAAAAGCGAGAAGTACAGCCTTTGGTTTCTTCACCAGCATCTGACATCTCTCTTCTGGTAATCTAGAGTTTAATCAGAAGACTTTTTTTTAAAGTAACACCAAACTATTACATAGCTAATGTGTC